>BNCR01000042.1:0-267908 GCA_014656515.1 Oryzias celebensis
GAAGCTGAGGATAAGGATCACACAAGAGAATAGAAACTCCATCTGTGGCTCAACAAATCCTGTCTCCAAGGCTGGTTTGGATCAGTAAGGCTGTGTTTAATGAAGGACTGGGAAAGGAAAAATGATGCAAGATATTATTGCATCTTCACACTTCAGCAAACTGAAACACTGTCAAGTTCTTCTTCCACCTTTGAATGTAGTAAAACTGATTTTATCAACTCAGAAGACTGAGCACACGTTCACAAGATGAGACGTTTTTTAATGTTTCTATTGATTATTGTTCTTCTACTTAGACAAATCACATGAATGTCATATATATACTAATTTCATATAGTTCCATATTTTCCAAACTAAGCTCTTTGTTTTACTGCTTTGAAGGTGAAGCAAACTTTTCATCTCTCAGTCTCCTGAAACCCTCTCTGTTCTTTAGCTGAGGAAGCAGAGAGGAGATGACACAAACTCCTCTAGATGATCTTTCAGACATATGTATATATTTGTGTGTGTGTGTGTGTGTGTGTCCACATGTGGTACCTCACTCTAAGCTCGGGTCTTCTACCAGAGACCTGAGAGTTTGAGGGTCCTGCAGTATCTTAGCTGTTTCTAGCTCTGCACTTTTCTGGACTGAGATGTCTGAGGTCTTTCCAGGGATCTGCTGTAGTCACTCCTCCAGTTTGGGGGTTTCAGCCCCGAGTTCTCCAATTACCACGAGCACCACTGTTACCTTCACCTTCCAAGCTTTCTCCAGTTCTTCTCTGAGTCCCTGATATTTCTCCAGTTTCTCATGTTCCTTCTTCTTGATGTTTCCATCTCTTGGTGCTGCTACATCCACCACAACAGCTTTCCATGTGGCGTTCCATGTATGCTTTCCCGTCCAGCATCTTACACCCTGCAGTTCTGTGCTGGATTGTTTCAGGCTCATCTTTACACAGCCTACGCTTTGTTTCTTGTCTGGTGTGGTAGATCTGAGCCTCTATCGCTCTGGTGTTCAGGGTTTGTTCCTGAGCTGCCAGGATGAGCACTTCTGTGCTGTCCTGTAGGCCAGCCTTTCTAGCCATTGGTAGAACTTCTTGATATCAGACACTTCAGTTATGGTTTGGTGGTACATCCCATGCAGGGGCTTTTCCTCCCCTGAGGATCTGTCCTCCAGCACTGCATCCTCTGGTGTCCATTGCCTGAGACATTCACTGAACACACTGCTTGATGTATTCATGCTTCTTGGATGTTTCATGCTGGACTGCTGAGTGGCTTCCACAATTGCTTTACTCCTTGGAAGTATTTGGCTGTTGCAGCTTTCCTTGTTGCAATTACTGAGTAGGGTTACTTGAAGATTTTTAAGTGGCTTCTGTTAGTTTTAGCAGATCTGCATTATTATTTAGGTTAGTCTTTTAAAAACACATCTTCAGTGTGTAGCTTGAATGTTCATCTTTAATCCAGTTGGTTGCTTGAAGAAAGAATAGGAACATCCACAGAAGTGCAGGTGTTTTCCATCCACGAGCGCAGCGGTAAAAAGAACAGAACCCAGAGGATGGACACAAAATGTAATTCATGAAATGTTGAATTATCATTTCAGATTTAGAGCCATAATCACATGTGTTGAAGAGCATTAACAACACCGTTGCACCAATAAACCTCTTGAGCATAAAAGCATCCATGCATGCTGTTCATGTCTGCAATAATAATATCAGCGGCCTTGAAATGAAACAAAGTCACTTTTGTGCTTTTCTCATTTTCTGCTCACAAATCCTCCTCTCTGCCTGCAGGGAACATTTCATAATTCTGTAGGATTTGATTTATGTCTTAATTTCCATTCCCTTCTGTCTCTGGAATGAATGGGAACAGTTTGAGGTCATTACAATGCTCTTTAGTTCTCCAACAGCTCCCTCAGAGTTCTTAAATATTTGAATTGATTCTGGCAGGGCTTGGTCCTCTTAAGTGATTTTCAAGTTTGAACGCAGCTTCCTGTCTGAAGAGCTTTGATCAGGAATACCAAACACATCCTGATCATACAATCTGTCTCCACTTAATCTCCATTACATTTTACACATTGCAGAAGCAAAAAAGAAAAACTTTTTTTCAATACATTTTTACCAAGGGGGGTGGAGTAAACTGAGCTAACTGGTAGGATGTGTGTCACAGATCCAACAATCAAGTTAACTTTCAGAAAGTTCACTGATCCAAACTACAGCTGCAGCCAACCTTTCAGTCCCATTGGCTCACACATTTACCTCACTGAATGCCTCTGCTACAGGCAGACATCACTAAAAAGACCAAAAAGAGCAGCTATTTTGAGCTCCCAGACATCACTTCAAACTGAAAGCTGTGCCAGAACAACAGAAGCACTGGGGCATTTGCTGAAGTTCAAAAGTTAATCAGCAGCGAGCAAAACCATCCGAGGAGGATAATGACTGTGCTTAACATGCCATGTCTGTGCATCTCACTACGGCGAGCCAGAGGACAGCAGGAGCTGCTGCTGTTTTCCAAATGAAAGAACAGAGATGCCTCACTGAGCTGATCATCAAAACCCAGACAAAATCAGGCTGAATCACTGCTCTTTCACTTGTGATGCTTGGTGTTAATGATCCCATCAGCCTGCTGTAATGAACTTAATGTTTCCTTCTTTTACTCTCCATAAACAACTGCCCTTCACAAAATCATCTCGTCTCTCTTTGCTGCTTATTGCTGAGTCTTCACAGCTGAAAACTTAGTGAACAAATTCCTTTGTGTTCAGTGACTCATCTGATGGCAAAAAGAATGAGAATAAATATGGAGGTGATTTCAGTGACTCCAAGCTTATCAGCTTGGTGAGGCAACAGTGATGTTTCCTCTGTGGTTTAATCTCCTCCTCTTGACAAACTGTTTGTCTTTAAAATGTTTTTGTTCTTAAAAAAAAACTCTGAAGTTTTCCTGAGAGAAAAGCTCAGAATAAGCTCCATGGATGGACTTTGAACATTCCATGTTGAGTCTAAAGATGTATGCCAACTGGAAAAGTCTGTTGGTCTGAACAGAGACTGTTTAATTCGGTCCAAATCCAGTCCTGAACCTTGAGTTTTGTGTGTAATAATTCTATGATGTACATGAGATGTCTTACTTGTACCAAAGCTTGTAACACATGACTATAGATCTCTTCAGTCATTGGCCAGGAATTATGAGGGCGGAGCAAAGCAACAAGAGAAAGAATAATGGAAATCCCAATCCTTGTTGGGATAGTTCACTTACTCAACCTTTATGCTTTGCTGACCAGTTCTGAACGTCTGTATGAGCGTCAGGAACCCTTTTTTACTTTGGTACGGTGGAGGGATGCTGCAAGGCGGAGACTGTGGAGGCGACGGCGAAGAAGGTATGCTGATGAGAGTTTATGACAAATAGAAAAACAGCGTGAAAAAAGGGTTGTGTACAATGTTAGGAGTTGTTTTAATGAGTCTGCATTCATCCAACCACACTTCAATGAGTTGCTGTGTCTCATCGTTGCTTTACATTTGTCTATAGCTCATTGGTGGATTTATTCCTACTTTGTTTGCATCAAGTGATGACTGGTTACAGTGGCTGTTTTGGTCCACTTGTTGCACTCCAACCACGGAGTATATTCAGACTTTAAGTGAACCAGTTATGTCCAGTGTGAACACAGCCTCGAGTTTGGAATCCAAACTATTGAAAACAGACGTTAATTTTTCCACCGATAATATTCCAGCTGTGCACATAGACAGCTTTTCAATTTGGAATGATGGAGCAACAGGCAGAGAAAAAAAAGACTAAACCTAATCACCTGCATAATGACAAAAATCAGAAGGAATGGATTTTTCTTTTCTGCCAGAGTTGTTGTAAATGGAGTGAATAGGTAGATGAAGAGGGAGCAGGAAATATGCACAGAAACACTCGTGTTTGTGCTTTAATACACACAAATCAGGGCCAGAAGTGCGTCAATAAACGAGGAGACGCATCTGTCTTTCAGACATTAATTTGTTTTTTTTTAAATAAATACTTTTTATATTTTATCGCCTCTAGAACGTGTGGGTTAACCGATTAAAAAAGTATCATCATTTAACAGGGATAATATAATTGAACACATAAACCTGGAAGGAGAAAAATGAAACACCTGCTGTTCTTTTACCAAAAAAACTTCAAAAATCTAACTGCTGCATCACTGCTGAGAAACATACTCTGGTTTAATTGTCAATCAATCAGAACAAGCTCCATCTTTGTACAGAAGCCAGTTTCACTGTAAAAGTGCTGCTTTTCTTCAATAGCCCTTCACCTCTGAACCATTTGTGCCTGGAATCAATCCTTGCAGCCATATTCCGACCCACGCTGATATAGCAGCCCTGATGCTAACACCCACACACTCTCAGGCTCTCTTTGCTACTACTGCGCCTACATGAGACACAGAAGTGAATCTAAAACCCTATTGATGCCACGCACATGCAGGCAGACACTTGACCTTCATCATTTTCTTCTCCTGCTAACAGTACCGCCTTGTAACTTCACAGTTGGCTGTTTATGCTGCTACAGTACATGTGACACAAGTGTACATAAAACATTGTAAAGATTTTTGACCATAAAGAAAAAAATTTAGACAAAAATCTGTGAGCAAACAGTTTTTCTACCATGAATTCAAACCTTGTAGGTGATGAAACATAAAAACATTGAGTCTTGCATACAGACAATACAGGACTGGCCAAACCCTTAGAGGAGTTGATTGGTTTGTGCAAGTGTGTGTGCGTGTGTTTGCTGCACAGTTTGTTTCTCTGTGCACACTGGCTGCACTATCAACTGCTTTTGCTGCTGCTCCATGATGAAGTCATTGTAACCGTCGTTGGCGTCCTCCACTGGGGTAAGCTTGGCTGCTGCGTTTGCCGTTTCCAGAGGGGCCCCTCCCACGCTGTTTTCTTGCATGGGCCACATTTCCTGCCAAGTGAGCGACGGATGATGAGGAGGGTGACCACTGAACAGCGGCCTCTTCTGCCTGTAGTTAGCCCACACCTGCAGAATGGTCTCTTTGAAAGGCCTCGTGGTGAGGGTGTAGAGGATGGGGTTCAGGGCACTGTTGATGGGGAGAATGAATATCACGACCCATGAGCTGATGGTTCCTGTGGATCAAGAGGGTCAGAAAAAAAGAGAGAATCAGTCAACAAGTTTAAGCTTTTAAAATGGGAATGCTTTTTAATGCTAAATCAATGTTTGTGATAAAAATGAGGGATCTCTCGACCGATCATGTCAGGAGAAATTGGGCCAAATTGTGTAGTTTTGGACGTTTTTGGAGTTAGATGTTATACCCCAATCAGGGATTGGATATTTATTGAGTCAACAGTTTGATCAATGCAGTAAAATTTAAGGTTATAATTACAGATAAATAATCCAGTAGAAGTCTGCATGTCATGAACGGATCGCGACCTCTTACAGCAGAATATGACACTAGCTTGAGCAGCAGGTGCACAAAAACATTCAGTAAAGTTAGCAAGATATTCACAGATTTGGACGTATGGACTCAACAAGCATTTTAATAAATGTTTAAAACGGACAGCACGTGTCCCGTTGGTTTGTCCTTCTGCAAACAATGACCTAAAGGCATTTCAAAGAAAAGAGACTGGGCTTTTGTTTCTTTTCAATGAGAACGGCACTCTGCTGCTGCCGAAAGTCAAATCAGGGAAAACCTGGATCTGTTTATTACATTCAATTAGAGGTGTGATCCGTACGAATCACCAGCCACGGTTCGGCACACACGTGTACTGCGGATAACCCCCCTCTCCTCGTACATCACTGCATGTGGTGTGTTCAAGAACGCACTTTACACGGTAATATGAAAGAACAACCAGCCGGTGGAATCCACACCGGAACCACCGCAGTCACGCAGGTACAGGCAGGGGGGGAGATTCTTCTCTTTTTGGGTTTTTCATGTTTACTAGAGCTTGTCCACCATGTACAACAGGCAGAAGCTCGTGCGCCACCCAATCACCACTCTTAAATCTGAATCTCTGATTGGTCACAGTGTGGCGCTGCTGTGATTCAGCGTGAAAATGTTCAACCAGGTTACTCTTTCAGCGGGCGATAAAAGAACACCCGACTTGTATGCAGAGCCCGCCACCTGACTTAAAAACTTGCATAGCAGCGTGCGATTACGCGTGTTCCAGAGGCGAGGCCAGATAAGTTCTGCTCTACACGTGTTTGCATTGGCTTTCCATTGGAAGTGGTCGCTTGAGCGCGAGTCTGCTCATCCGGTCTGTATGCACCTTCACACCGAAGTAATTTGTGGGTCAAATTCGCGTCCATCTTCTTTGTTTTAAAATACGTCAAAGTTGTTGCTTTATGCTTGTCTAAAAAAGTGTTAATCTGAAGCTCCAGCTGCGTGTGGGAAGAGCTTCTGTCAAAAATCTTTCTTGACTTCATCTGAGAGGACACAGATGATGAGATTTATTTTCAAGAGCTCTACAAAAGCATCAATGAGCAGTTCATGTCTGTGCAGGTTCATGAAAACATTTAGACTCTCCCAGTCAGCATAGACACATATGAATGTGAGGAGCAGCAGCTGCCCCGCACTGTGGCAGGAGAAAACCACTGCTCCATCTGTAACCAGGGAGAGGGGTTTTATCGCAGCAGGGACACACTGAAGAGATCTGAAGTAGTGAATTCTGACATCCCCTACTTCTCTTACTTTTCTAAGTGTCTAAGTGTCTTTCTAAGTGTTTTTGTTTACTTGGGCATCCAGAGAATTTTTATAAATAGGAATATCTTGAGTTCAAAATGTCATTTGTCATAATGTTTTGTTTTTATAAACAGGCCTCAATGAGCAAATGTTTGGATGTTAATGATGTATATAAAACTTGTAGGCTTTTATTTTGGTTTTTTTTCTATTTTTTCCCAATTTTTCTGATCTGAAGAACGATCCGAACTGTGACTTTAAAACACAGAAACCATCCAAACTGTAGGTTTTGTGATCCGTTACATCCCCACATTAAAGCATCAGATCGGTATACGGCGTTGGCAAATGATCAAAATCAAATGATCTGATCAGGACCATTAAAAAACCTGATTGGAACATCCCCATTAAACATAAAATGTTCATTTTCAGCAGGCGTGAAGAAAGTTCCTAGTCTTTCTCTGGCAATGAAATGTTCTTGACTTCTCAATAAAAATCTCAGGTCTTTCCTTGTAAATCTTGATAAAATGCTGCAGAGCTGAGATTCAATCACGCCATTTGAACCACTGAGCTCACTCAGAGAAATGCTGGGTCAACAACAGAATAAAATGGATCAGGGACACGGGTGTTACTGATCTACGTCAGAGTAAGTCGCCCTTTCAAACTGTTGAAGCTACTTTAACTGTGAAAAGTGTTTCGAACAAGTGTCAGTGTTTACAGTTTACTCTCTTTGAGTCACCAGCGCTTTCATGACTGAAATCTGGGGAAAAGATGCAACCAGTGGGATAAACTGACCAGCTACCTCCTACATGGATCCTTCCTCTCCTAACAAACTCTCAGTCCGGGCCGTGTTGGCTGCAGCCCATTTCATGTCAGAGAAAACTCGGACATTTTTTATAGCTTTGTCTTTTCTTCCGAGGTAGAATCTCTCTCGTTGCCTTGCTAACGGCCACAGTGACAGTGAGCGGGGGCTCTTATCAGTCCCTTCCAGTGACAGCTGCTGTGAAAAAGCCTGCAAACACGCTGTTTGGTTTTGGTCTCTTAAACGTTAAACTTCAATAATGAGGACTTAAACCCTGAAAGAGCTGGTTGTATGGCAAACATACGGAATCCAAACAGTTTTGTTGGTTTTAATCTCAGATTATCTTAATCCAGAGCTGCCCATAAAAAGCACAGATAAAATAAACTACTTTTGTATACACCTTCCATGATGAAAAACCATCATTAAAGCTCACAAGAGAGTTTGTGTCACAGACACTAGGTTAGACTGTGAACAGGCTGGGTGTACACGTGTCACTGACATATAATCAAATGGGTCTTCAGCTTTAGTCATTCATGTGTTTCTGTGGAGCTCATTCTACTGCTCTGCAGCCTAACGCATTTTGTCACGCAGTCTCATCCTCTTAACTCCAAAGCTCCGCCAAAATTAGATCAGGCAAACATTGCATAGATTAGGCTAGAAAGGAAACAATGAAGATTCCCTGGTGGCTCATTTGTCAGCACAGACTTGAATCTGCTGAAAACATTTCATTAGAAGCTTGTGCGACTGTCTGACGACACTCTACCACCTGGTCAATGCAACAGAGATAATAAAGAACAATAATTGTCATGTAGATTTTTGAGTGCATCTACAGAGCTTATGCATGATGATTTGCGCATCTGCATGTTTTTGTAACATGTTTGCTACAGAGGCCATAACAGGGCAATATTCTTTAGAGCAACATCAAGAGCTCATTAGGGGAGCAGGTTTAGGTCTATGAGCATGCAATCGTCGGATCAGATGTGCTTTAGAAGGTGCAGCTTCTTGTTATACCGGGAATCTCCACCTGCAGGAGTGACAGGATCTTGAGGACAAAGATGGGAATCCAGCACAGCGAATCAGTGATGACGATGGAGAAGAACCTCTTGGCGATGGTGACCTCTTTTTTAATGTGGTTGCTGAACTTGGTGGTCTGAGTTCCGGTTCTCTGGATGTTGTAAAACATGCTTGCATAAGAGAACACAATGATGAGGAACGCCACCAGGTTCAGACCTGAAAAGAGGGTGCAGCAACATGAATACTCTTGTTCTCTAATAAAATGCGTTCTGCAGACTAAAATGGCATCTGGCGAGATGCCAGAGTTGAGGGGTAACTGAGGGCTGTCAAATACTCACCGAGAAAAATGACGATGGAGTAAACGTGAGCCCAGGGCGTCTCCGGCTGCTCAGAGTGCAGAGGAAAACACACTCCGTTTGTCCCATAGAAGTTACGGAACAAGCCCTTACAGACCAGCGGCAGGAAGGCTATTATTAGACCGAACACCCAAATGCTGGTCAGGATGGTGACAGTTCGTCGCCGACCAGGGGTCAAGTACTGGAAGGGGTAGACGATGCAGATGTACTTCTCCAGAGTGAGGTACGTGAGGAGCAGCACAGACACTTCGGTGGACAGCATGGCCAAAGAGCCAATGATCTGACACTGGGTGCTATCCATCCAGGACTGGGCGTGCCTGTTGTACTCGCCTCGAAACTTTAGGTCATAGGAACCAATCATGAAGAGGTAGACGCCCATGAGTCCGTCTGCACCTGAAAGAAGAAAGCCGAGTCTGTAAACGGGCGTTTTGTTTCAACAACATGATCGATATCTGACTAAACAGAACAGCATCCTTTGTAACATCAGCTTTTTAGCCATCAGATCAATCTCAGAGGAAGAGAGGGCACAGAGGCACATTTGTCAGCCCTCCTTTAGATGTTTACTTGAGGTGTTCGTCATCCACTGTTAGGGTCGCATAAATGGGTTGAGTTGAATTGTGTTCAGGAGATGTGTGGCTCTGTATGGGATAGGCACGTGTATTAACCTGGGCTCGTGCTCCTCTCCCTGCAGAATAATTCAGATGACTCTTTGGTCGATCTGAATCAGTCACCATACTGGTTCATACTACATGAATATTATCAAGGATGAGCTTTAACACTGCTTAGCAGCAATATGAGACAGTTATTGTCCAGTTATGACATAATCAAACACTTCAAATCCACAGACCACACAATAATTAAGTACGGATAGAAACTTTTAACTTTGTTGCAATGCACAACCTGCTAATGAGAAGGAAAACGTGTCTTCACACTGTCATCTGCTTTGGTTTGCTTTCCCACACAGCACTCTCAAAAGCAAACCAAGCAGCTTTGAAAAATCCTGGTTCCAAAAAGCCTCCATTGAGGGGACCAGGGTCTGTAGTTGGGTCTGCAGCAAAGTCCAGGTGAGTTTCCATGTTTGGAGAAAACAAAGCACAGCCCGAATCCAGCTGACTAGTATTAACACCATCTAAGAACAATCTTTTTGAATTCTACAGCCACATACCTGTCTTCATTCATTCATGTTCTGAAGCGCTTTATCCCTTTCGGGGTCACGGGGCTGCCGGAGCCTAACCCGGCTACCCGGGACACCCCTGGACTGGTCGCCAGTCTGTCGCAGGGGATACCTGTCTTAATACTACATTTTAGCTCTAAACTATTTAGATAATGTATAGATTTAAAACAAACACACCAGCAATTATGTATAAATATTAAACACTGCAGCTATTTATTCCTACAGTTAACATGAACACAACTATAATTTAGGGGCTATCTGGCAACTATCCACCCCCCCCCAAACAGGAAAAAGGGGCAGCAAAGAAGGATTTGGTGCAGGAGGCCACAGACTGAGCGAATCAGCTGACGAGCACAAAGTAGCCATTATACAAATAAGCACTTTTATCACAAAAAACGATGACGCTAACCTCTAACGTCTTTATCCCGTCATTTCTACGGTGGCTCAAAAGGGCAAATGACTCGATAAAAACAGATTCACAACAACATCTAATATAGCAAAACAACAATATCAACGATATATAGCTCTTGCCTCACAGCAAGAAGGTTCCTGGTTCAAGTCCTGGCTGGGGGACTTGAACTTGGACTTGCATGTTCTCCCCGTGCATGCGTGGGTTTTCTCCGGGGACTCCGGCTTCCTCCCACCATCCAAAAACATGCTTCATAGGTTAATTGGTGACTCTAAATTGTCCCTAGGTGTGGATGTGAGCGTGTGTGGGTGTGTGACTGTGGCCCCTGCGACAGACTGGCGACCAGTCCAGGGGTGTCCCCTGCCTTCGCCCATGAGTAGCCGGGTTAGGCTCCAGCAGCCCCGTGACCCGGAAAGGGATAAAGCGGTTCAGAAAATGAATGAAAAACAAAATAAAAAAAAATATATATATAAATAAAAATAAAAAATAGAAGAGGAACCCACAAAGGTAAAGGTACTACGGGATGTCACTGATCGGATGACATTCAATATTTCAAATGAAAGTTATTTGGCTTGAAGTGATACTGCACACACTCTCTACTATTACTAAACGCTTTTGTTGGTATCAGACACTGAAGACGCAATGGAAAAAACTCAAAACATCAAAACGAACATGTCATCATCCCACAATACTTACCTTTTCTGGTCCCTTATCGTGTTTCATTTTCTGAAATGTGCTTTTTGGTCTTGATTTCTAAAATGTAATATTTTTATTACTAGTTTTTCTTTTTGTGTTTTTGTGATGTTTCATATGGTTTTGAATTGAGTGATTTGCACTTCAGGCTCACTCTACATCTGCCACACATCACACTTTAACATCAACCTTTTTCTACAAAATGAATGATTTTGTTCTTTCTTTGATAAACAAAAGCAGAAAACTTCTTCTGTCAGAGTCACACTTTCTTTGAACACTGACGCATTCTCTGCTGCTTCAGTTCACCAGTACACTTCTCAGTGATTCTCTCATCTGTCAATAAAGGTTCTCTGGAAATAGCTCTTATACCAAGACTGAAGCTGGAATAAGAACATGATAAAAAAGGGACGGCTGCACGTGAACTGTGGATGATGTTGTGTTGGAATGTGGCACTTCTTATGGTATTTCAGGGTCTGCATTTGAAAATAAGCTTGGCCTCATAGCCTGACGCTGGTGCGTTTAGATATTGTACTGTCTCTGTTCTAATAAAGGAAATGAAATAAAACAATATATTTGATGCAACATCACTGTGAAGATGGAATCTGATGCAGAAAGAGTCCTGATGTCAATGACGGCCCTTGAACCAAAAAACAAAAAAACAGAGACTAAATCCAACCATTTTCAAAGCTGAAGTATCACATTTTTTAAAAGCAATGCAACAATGTGTAGGACTTGAAGAATGAAGGGTGTTCAATGTTTGTTATTGCTGTACATTTTATTTTGAATAAAATGAACAACAATATTTAATAATGTGCTGAGTTCTCCACAGAGATCCGACTGAATTTGACACGTTTCAGGTCTTGATGTCTCATTGTGGAGTGTCAGGAGTGCTGCTCACCTCATTATCAGTTCTTCATTACAAAGACAAGTACATGTTCAGCTTTCTAAAACCGCTCAGTCTGAACTCTGAGTTTCATTTAGCCTGCTTCTTAGCAACAGACGCCTTCATAGACAGACCTTTACTGCAAACGAGGAAGAGTAAACATTTTGACAATATTATTTTCTACACAACACAAATTTGAAAGAAGAGTCACAACATCACTTTATCAGATGATAACCATGCAGGGCTGGACAGTGGAGCAGTGGTTAGCGCTCTGACCTCACAGTTAAAGGCCCTGGTTCAAATCCTGGCTGGGTCCTGTCTGTGTAGAGTTTGGATGTTCTTCCCATGCATGTGTGGGTTTTCTCCAGGTACTCTGACCTCCTCCACAGTCTAAAAAAATTTGTGTATGTGATTGTGTGGCCTTGCAGCAGGCTGGTGACCTGTCCAGGGTGGACTTAACCCAACAGTAGCTGGGATAGGCTCCAGCAACCTTGAGACTCAGAAAAGCAAGCAGCAAGTTAAGAAGATAGTTGGATAAAGCTCTGTTCAGACTTTGCCCATTTTTATGGTGCTACTATTGACTGTATCAGTCAGTGAACTGGACCAGTTGAGTATGACGTCATCCATAGAAAATGATTTACTTCCAGCTCTAGCAAAATGAAGTCCATTCAGTCGCTATTTTCACAATACAGATGCCACCATGTCGAAGCTAGACAACGTCAGCACGCAGTGATTGTCCAAGTTAGTCTGAGTCATCATTTCTATGGCAACCACTCTGACCAATCAGAAGTGAGCTTGTCGGAAGTCCTCACTCCCTCCATTGGAAGCAAGCTTGGGAGAATCTATCGACCACACCTTTCAAATGCTGCATGTGGGGCCCAGCAGACATTAGAAAAGGTAATGAGAATGATCAAGAAAAGGTTGAAAACAGGTATCAGATCAGGAATGGCTTTTCTTTCAAACAGAATGATTGAGTAATAGCTGTTTATTTGCTCTTAACATGTTTCCTTGGTGGATTCAAACATGTCTGAAAAGAGAATGTCACATTTGTCTTTAAGTTATATTCCATGGGGAAAGAGCTCTTTCAGAGGAAAAGCTGGACTTCTCAGATTAAGACCCCCACTCATAAACTGGTCCTGACTACATTGTAAAACTTGTTGAGTCATTTTACACTGATTTACTGGCAGAAGTTTCTCCAGTAAGATATGTATTTTAAAATACCTTACTATCTATAAATATATATATATACCTATAGCAAAGGTGTTTGGGGAAAATAAAATGTACTGTTCCTTTTACTGTTCTTTTACAGTGTCCTGCTGTGTTAATAGTTATGGTGATTTACCTTCAGCATGCGCTGTTGCACTTTTCCCCATAGTTGTACTGTTATTTACAGGCAGCAGTTTCACCAGTTATAAACTGTGACTTTTTTTTTAAGTTCATTATTGTATTTTATAATTATATTGCATTACAGTGAAAACCCAGTTTAACTATTATTGTCGAGTTGTTTGGATACAAATGGATAACTGTAATGTATACCATTGCTAAACTTTTACTGTATATAGTAAAACCTTAACTATGGTATCCTTTGCAGTTATCCATTTGTATTCAAAGAAAGAAAAAAGTCACAGTTCATTACTTTCTATTTACATCAATCAGTAAACCGCCACCTTAACGTGGTGGACGGGTTATATTTATAAAATGTTAAGTCAGAAGTGTAATGTGTGTGCACAACTCGCATCAACAGTGCAAACTGTAAAGTCATCGATGTCTGCAGTATCACTGAAAGAAAACAAAGATGCTGATAGACAGCCTTATAAAACTAATATTGTGATTCATTCATTCATTCATTCATGTTCTGAAGCGCTTTATCCCTTTCGGGGTCACGGGGCTTCCGGAGCGTAACCCGGCTACTCATGGGCGAAGGCAGGGGACACCCCTGGACTGGTCACCAGTCTGTCGCAGGGGCACATTGTGTTTCTACACTTTAAATGGTCCGATGAATACTCTATTCTGATTGGCTGCTGGGTGTGGATGCAAGCTTAAAAAAGAAGTTCCGGTCCCAATGTTCTATATGTGCAGGCTTCTTTAAAACAAACAAGCGGTAAGAGGTGAACTTTCTCTCTTGACTAATGCTTTATTGAACTTATTGTGATGATCAGCACATTTATCGCTTTGTCGCTCTTTTGCCATCCTCAGGGACGCATTGTCGTGTTACTGTGACAACGGGCAGCATTATGTATCAAATAGTCCGCCTTTGTGAAAAAGCAATCTAAATTTGCAAATTGAATTTTTATTTCTTCTGTATGTGACCATGTTATAAGTGGGATAGTGCCCGACAAAGTGTGCAACATCAGGAATTAACGCGCGCCAAGGAAGTCTGAACTGGTAGAGGACGGCTGCTTGGCAGAGTGTATTAATTATTATCAACTGTTATTATTAATTAATTTTAATACGTTCATAAGTCTCAATGTGTTTTTTTTATTAATTGCATGCGTTAATAGGTTAATGTTGACCGTCTTAAGTTATTTGTTTGACATCCATTACTAGGAGGTTCACAAAGTATTTGGAAAATTTGATGAAGCTCAAACATTTAGGTGAAAATGAAACAGTGCTTTGTGTAAACAGTAGGGCAATGGTTATTAGCAGCACTATTTAGAGCAAAGAAGAATATAATATCATATATCATTTGTCAGAACTGTCCATTTGTTTATCTTCCACCACAAGTGAATTTACTATACATTTCCACAAAATGTAGACATGTGCAAAGTAAAAGGTGGGAGCAGTTTTCAAAAGCTTGATCGATATTGTTCCAGGAATCTGCTATGGGTGCTAACAGTCCTCCATCTCCACCCTGCTTTGATGTAGATCGTACTCACTGTCACAGTGAAGATCTTAAAAGAGCCTGGTCACTATAAAGACGGCTGTCCAAAGTAACAAACACCGGTTAGATTCGGTGGATATTGAAGACGGAACTCAATTAGAAAAAATATATGATTTTGTACATTTAAAATGAAAACAAGACGCTGAGCACCATTTGAGAGTATGAGAGAGAGTGTGTGTTAGCTTGGGACTGAGGCTGGCAGTGCACTCTTCCTGGAAGCGGCTGTTCTCACTTCATGACATCAGCTTGTGAGAACCTGCTTGTTTTCATGGGTTGGGAGGGTTGCTGCTTAGAGCACAGGCTTTTAGACTCAGGAATGCATGATTGGAGGAAAATGCCACTTTGGGGTTGTTTATAGTGATGAATGAACATTATGGTGTGCTTAAAAGCTCAAAAAGTTGATTTTGCTTGATATAGGCCAGGGGTCAGCAGCCTAGGGCATGTGTGCCACAGGTGGAACGTGGAGCAAAAGGCAGTGACACGCCACATCTGTCAGGACGTGGAGCGTGGCGTATTGATCTAAAAGGCTGGTTGTGGTGTTTACTTGGGATAAAACTTGACCAAGCATCTCCGCATCAGCCAGGACAAATTTCCCCAGAGATTTCTCAGGTAAAAACAATGCTGGTGAGTATGGCGCAGATGAAAGTTGCAATGATTTGACCCATAAAGTGGTCTGCAGAGTCCTCACATGCAGCATTACATGATGGCATGGAGGACTGGTTGAAATCTTTGTTAATTAAAACATCAACTGTTTTAAAAATACATTTGGGGATTGTTTTTATTTTGTAAAATTGATATAGAAAAGTCTGGCCTTTTGATCTGAGTTATTGTAAATTCTGAGTTTTCCTGATGAACGGTTTTGTCTTCCTGCATCTCCTCTCTGCTCTCCTGTAATTCCATTTCAGACACCTAAGTCATCAGTCTTCCATGGCGTTTTAGAAGTTGTTTTAAATGTTTTTACTCTGAATGGAAACACTGCATCTATAGAAGACCTTAGTCTGTTATTAAAATGATCAACAATATGATCACAGGGCTGCACGGTGGAGCAGTGGTCAGCGCTCTTGCCTCACGGCAAGACGTTTCCCGGTTCCCAGCTGGAGGACCTTTCTGTGTGGAGTTTGCATGTTCTCCCTGTGCATGCATGGGACTCTGGCTTCCTCCCACCATCTAATAACATGCTTCATAGATTCATTGGTCTTTCTAAATTGTCCCTAGGTGTGGATGTGAGTGTGTGTGGGTGTGATATTGTGGTCCTGCAACAGACTGGCGACCTGTCCAGAGGTGTCCCCTGCCTTTCCCCATGAGTGAATGGGTTAGGCTCCAGCAGCCTTGTGACTCCAAAAGGGATAAAACAGTTTAGAAAATGAATGAATGATCACAGGATGCAGGTAAAATCTGAGCAGGAGTTTGTTTAAAAATGTCCATAAAACTTGCAGCCACTTCAAGAGTTAGGTACCACTTCCACACAGTTCTCACTGAGGCTTCCTGCTGGATTTCACTGAACCCATGTCATTCTCACGTCAGATTTAACCAACAACAATGAAGATGGCTCTTTTAAATGTCAGATCACTTTTATCATCAATGATCTGATTTTACACCATGACTTAAGCTGTCTGTTTTTAACACACAGGCCACTGACAACAGAGGAACCACCCTGCACTCGGTAATTACCTATGGCTTGTCCATCAGAGAGTACTCTATTGTTGACTTGACCGTATCAGACTACAACTGTGTATGGTTAGAATCTAAATTTTCTGTTTTGAAGAGGAATGTTCAATTGTTAAAGGTTGTGAAGTTATCATTGCTTGGGATGCTCATAGAATGACAAATGTTTTTAACCAAATGTGAAGCTGGTGGATGCGTGAGAACATGATGTATCCATAACGGGGTGCAGGAATTGGTCCAAATATGATGCAGTTCATGCTGTGAATGAGGTTGATGAAGTCCATTCTTAGAGTCTTGGATTGCTGTGGTTTAAGGTTATTGGTGCCTGCATGGGTGATGAATGTCTCGGCAGAGGGATGTTTAACCCGTTGGACCTGTGGAGGAGGAAGCAGGAGTCATCGCCTGGCTGAGTGCAGCAGAGGAGACAGGAGACAAGGTAAAAGCTCCACCCAATCTTGGTCCCGGTGACTGTCGTCGCAGTGAGGCCTTTGACCAGCAGGGCAAAGAAAAAGTTTGGATTCACAGTTCCTCTGGCCATGACGTGTCATCTCAGCCCATGACTGCTTGGGCGTAGAGCAGTGTGCTGGAGCCGTGGGTCTGGCGTCGGCCCGATCTTCTTGGAGGTCATGTGGACTCCTGGCCTCTCCTGCAGGGTTGATGTTGGTTGTATTTTGAGCCCCATCTGTCTGCTCCCACCTGTTTTTGTTACGGCCACATATTTGCACTATGCTGTTGTTAGTGGAGGTGGAATTGTCTTGAGTGAGCAGTTCACTAAACCATGGAAGTGTTTGAGACAGTGATGGATGGGCACTGATGGAATATTGCAGGTGTTGGATATATTTATTCTGAGTAGCTGATACTGATCTCTGAGCTTCAGTCTAAGCTTCTGTACAGTGTCCTGAAGTCAGCTGTGTCCTTAGTTGCAGTTCTCACAAATGGGAGTGCAAAAAACTCTGTCTGGAGGAGTTATCAGCCATCTAGATCATTGATCATTGTTTTCTACAGTGCTGGAAGTCGTTTTCATTTTCCCCTTCTTTCTGTTCAAATTTCATGCACTTCTCTTTGACAAACAACACTTTAGTCACATGCTCCTTCTGTGTACCACTGGCATGCATACGTGTTAAAACAACAGCAGTGCTAGACATCACACTTTGACAGTCAAACGCTGTAAACCACATTGAAAAAAGTAGTGCCTGCTGTGTCTGTGCTGGTGCCACGCCACTACGGCGGTACCGCTGAACAATATAGTTAAGGCTGAAACTTTGTGATAAAACTGATGAGGGGCACAAACGATCAGTACTACATCTGTAATTGTGATGCTATTGATTCCTAATACAAAACTTTGTACAAAGAAAGAAAGAAGAGTTATTTTATATATGGAGAGTAAACAGGGATGTGTAATGATATTCATTGGGGAGTCTATAAGAAAATCATTGCATGTTTGAAGAATCACATCTCTGTACAGTTTTTCTCTGTGATTTATGATCAACGTGTTTGGGTTCAGGTTGATGGCGAGGTTTGTTTAGGCTCTAATGTTTCACTCATCTTTAGAACTTGGTTGTTGCCTGAGAACGCCGTGTGCTCATCCTCTCCTTTCACTGTAAACTGCACTCGTGTGAGGATCTGTTTGTGAGTCTTCAACCAACTCCTGACCTTAGTGACAAAGCACCACGGAAGTTTCCAAGCGATGCAATTTTCTTGTCATTTCAGCTCCACAAAACATGTATCCATGTGTACTCAGTGAAAACTGAAAGCTGCTGGAGTCCTAACCAGATTTTTTCCCATTTTGTTCCATTTTGAGACATAACGAGAGTATTTCTGTTCCCCAAACTGCCAAGTTTATTGGGTCGTTAGTTTGTTGAGGGGTTTAATCAGATTATGCAAAATGATCAGAGCAGAGACTGGTGAGAAAAGGAACGGAAAACACATTTAAATATTAATGTGGAAGTGGATAATTTCATTACAGCTATGATAGACTTGAATCCCAGATGAGTGCTACTGTGCCAGTTTGAATAAATTGATCTTTTTTTAGTTTCTGCAACCTCAAGGTTTAGGATATGTACAATCTTTATCATGTCCCACATATCCTGTAAACAGGGTTGTGTACATTTACCATCTTATGTACATGACTTGCTATGTATGACTTTGGTGGATGAGATGATTACCCTAACAACTATCAGCAAACTGTATTTTCATATTTACTCTCTGGCATTGAGTATGTTTTGACAGTAAAAATCCCCACAGATGTAAATCTGAGATGAGCAGATTGGAAACATCTTAATTTCCTTCATAAAAGTCATGTATTTTAAAACAGGGAAAGTTTGCAGAAATCTGTCCAAAAAAGAAAACACGTCTCTACTGAATCCCAGAGGTCAGGCCTGCGTGCTCCCCCTGCCCTCACTATAACAGACTTTGACTCACAGCAGAGGGAGATGATGCACATGGCATGGAGCTTGTTTTCAGAGCGGATGTAGGAGCGCATGCAGATGACGAAGACGTTGCCAAAACAGGTTGTGGCAGAGACGACCCACACAAAGACCCTCAGGACGATGTTGGCCAGCAGATTCTCAAAGGAAGAGATGCCGTCAGTGTTGGGCTTGCAGCTGCGCACGTGAGGAGCGTAGCCGCAGTACTGGAACTTCTTGAAGTAGCTGCAAAGCACATTGACAAAGTCAATCAGAAGCAGGAGGACAAGAGAAGAAAAGATTGATCCCTACACATAATACAGTGTGTGTATCTGTGTACATATGAAGTTTGGAGTAGTTTGGAATTTCATAATTGATGAGGAAAAACAACATGAAAAGGAAAATCAGGGAGCCTGTAGAAACAACATGAAGTCTGTTTATTTAAATCAATTCCTTAGCAATTCAGTAACAATTGATTTTAACAACAATTCGATTCATATGAAAATCTGTGATCATTGATCTGATTCACAATCAATATTGGTTCATTCTGAACGATCTGATTGGATCTGATTCACTGATCTAAAATGGATCAGAACATCTTCATCCAAGACTTCCAAATCAGTGGGACTCAGATAAATACCTGCTACTGAACAGTGCAGCTGAACTTTTCCAGATTCTTGGATTTCTTCAAGATAATCAAGTGTAAATAAATATGTGTACAAACAAACAAGTTAATAAGAATGAATGTCAAATCCATTCACATTTGTGTTTGATAAAGTTCATTCCACTGTTGTTTTTCCACATAAGAATAATCCAAAGGAACATTATTAGAACATTCTAGCAACACTGTGTGGTCAAGACCCAGAGCTCATGACCTTAAGTGAGTATTGGAGTGAAGATCAACAGGTAAATTGAGATCTTTGCTTTCTGGCTCAACTCTCTCTTTACCACAACATATACAGCGATACAGTGACCGCATGACGGTGGACGCCGCACCAATCTGCCTGTCGATTTCACGCTCCGATCTGCTTTCGGAAAACAGAAATAAATTTGAAATAATTTTATTTATTATTCTATCTCCTTTCTTGCAGTGTTTGTCTAAGTTTCTCATTTGTGGTTCAGTCAGACGAACCTAAAAGCTTTGTTCATTAAAAGTTTATCCTGTGACACAGGGTCAGGATTGGGCCTGGATTTTATTGTGTGATTTCATTCTTCTGCAGTTTGTTTAAAATGTTCAAATTGAACCTTGAATCCATAAATCTTGTTTTCCATCCATCCATCCATTTATTTTCTTCCGCTTATCCGGGACCAGGATGCGGGGGCAGCAGTCTCAGTAAAGATGCCCAGACTTCCCGCTCCCCGGCCACTTCCTCCAGCTCCTCTGGGGGGACCCCGAGTCATTCCAAGGGCAGCCGAGAGACATAGTCTCTCCAGCGTGTCCTGGGTCTTCTCGGGGCCTCCTCTTAGTGGGACATGCCCGGAACACCTCCCTAGGGAGGCGTCCAGGGGGCATCCGAACCAAATGCCCGAGCCACCTCAACTGGCTCCTCTCGATGTGGAGGAGAAGTGGCTCTACTCCGAGCTCCCCCTGGGTGACCGAGCTTCTCACCCTATCTCTGAGTGAGCGCCCAGCCACCCTACAGAGGAAGCTTATTTCAGCCGCTTGGATCCGGGACCTCGTTCTTTCGGTCATGAACCAGAGCTCATGACCATCTTGTTTTTTTTTTTCATGACAATCTTGTTTTTTTACTTTTAATTTTGTTGTCTGTTCTAGTCTTGTTACTGTCGTGTGTGATGGCACAGAGAGCTCAAGGTTAACTGCAATAACAATTCCAGGAGTAAAGCAGATCATCATGACAGCTCTCGC
The DNA here is from genome assembly GCA_014656515.1 of Oryzias celebensis. NCBI lineage: Eukaryota > Metazoa > Chordata > Actinopteri > Beloniformes > Adrianichthyidae > Oryzias > Oryzias celebensis. The sequence continues at coordinate 20,781 of BNCR01000042.1, forward strand.
AGCACAGGAACACCACTGAATCAGAAAAAAAGACAGCAAATCCTCCATCAAGTGCAAACACACAACCTGCATCAGCTCAAGTACATGCTTAAGAACTCAACAGAGAGGCTGAGACACAGCTGTTATTCTGTCATTATGTTAAGAGTACTTTAGTTCATCACCATAAAATCAGAAAGCTAATAACCTGCAGCATTAAGACAGCTAAACAAAAACACACTAACTGATTTGGACATTTTTACACAGAAATGTATCTTATATTTGAAGAACCTGGACTGAAACAGGCCCAATGTATTCAACCCAAAACCCCACGGAAAGTGTTTCTGCCTCCCTCTGTATCATTGCCAGACAGCTATGAAACTCACTGAATTACAACCACCCCATAGTTAAGCTTAAGAAGATTTTTTTTCTTTTAATAGTTGCATCCATTCTTGTTTTTAACCTTTAGGAATGGCGTACTACCTGTTGATTGTTTGAGCACCAGACTCTTTTTGAACTTTATCCCTGCTGTGAGAAAACGGGAAGTCATGTCTCAACTGCATCAACAACAGTCTCACTTTCAGCCATCGATGCAACCAACAGGCTGATGTGCAGAGCAATCAAAACAGTTGTAAATCCACACTGGTCTAGAGGCCCAAACCCTCCACCTACAGCTGCAGGAGATCGAGGAACACAGGTTGCAGTGAGGGGTCTGCTCACCACAAAGTGTTGGACTATCAGCATCAGCATCAGCCATTGACACCGATGCTAACAGATGGTTTTCAACTCTTTTTGAATGATTGACTTAAGGAAACTGTGTCTGCTTGAGTTATTGAAATCTAGGGTCCCCAATCCTTTTCTTGTGAGGGCCACATCACTGTTTCTTCTCTGATGGGGGGCCGGCCGGGGGCTGTTTGTAGGCCAACAGCAAAAAGTAACAATCACAGGATGTGTGTCTGACACAAACATTTATGGTTGATCAGAAAATCTTTCTGGGATCTTCACAGAAATAAATGATGGGAATAAATACTTCACTGGCTCCTGTGGATTTTAGAATTCAATGTAAACGTTTACTATTTGTTGTTCAAGCTCTTTGTGGTCATACCCTGGTCTACCTAACTGAGCTTTTAACCGTCCACATTCTAGAGGTTAAAGGTCTGCTAACCACATTTTGCTTCAAGTGCTCAGGTCATGAGGGAAACACTGGGGTGACCGTCCTGTTTCCATTGCCCGCCCTCAGGTATGGACCAACAGTCCTGCAGAACTGTGCATGATATCAGACCAGGACCAATTCACAAGTCAACTAAAGACCTGCTTCTTTAGAATGACTTTTAAAACTCATATTCATACTAATAGTCTGTGGCATTTGATTTTCTTTTGTTTGTTTTATTGCATTCTTATTTGTCTTTTATGAATTTTATTGCTTTTTGTCATTTTATGCTATTTTTAAATTTTTGTTCTGAATTTGCCTAATTTGATTTTTAAGAACACTTATTAAAAAGGGTCACCAACTTCTTTTGTTTTTCTGTTATGGTTCCCTAAAGGAGATGTTGTGCTGTATAAAGAAAGCTTCATTCATGAATTTATAATCTCTAAACTAAAATAAATGAAATAAAAATCAACCAAATGACTCTGTAATCTTCAAATAAGAAAATCAGGAAAGAAATCCAATCCAGAAGGGTGAAATATAATGTTCTCGGTCTCATTACTAGATTGGAAGGGGAAAAAAAAGTCATTTTTCTGAGAGATTGTTCAGGGGGTCAGGCTAAATGTGGAGGCGTGCTGGATCCGTAGTTTGGGGACCCCTAGTTTAAGTCAAACTGCTTTGATTACTTAGAGTAGTGGCAACGGGTCCTGTGGGACAGTTGGGACCGGGCCACAGGGAACCAAAGCACGATATCCCTACACATATATATGTATTATATATATATTCAGTTTTATTTCCATCTGATTCCATCTGATTCTGAAGGCAATTTTATTTTGGAAAGCAACTAGATTCTCCCCACCACATCCAACTTATTCTGGATGCGTGTCAAGTTGTTTGGTCATCTGTCAAACATCCATCTACTTTCCTGATGCGGCATAGCAGGTTGCTAAACTGAAACCCCCAAGTTACCAAAATGAACAAAAAGCAAACCTTTTTGCAAAGTTTCCTTTAGCAGTAAAAAAGCAAAATGAAACAGAAGAGCCTTCCAATTCAAAATAAAAGAAAGCTACATTTAACAGACAACAACCAGGAGTCTACTCCAACTGTGGATGTATTGTTGTTCTCACACAACTTAATAATAATAATGCAGAACATTCAGCAAATTGCTGTCATACGTTACAAGGATGCCGCAAATAAAGTTATTCAAATGGTGGATTCAGGTCTATTATTATATAAAAACTGTCACAGCAGCAGCAACAGCCTGCCTGCTGCCAATCAGCTGATTCCCTCCACCTGTTCGTGCTACTATATATCTCTCCCTCTGCCCTTCAGTCTCTGCTGAATCGTTGCACTACAGACTTCCAGAGAAAAATCCAGCAGTGCTCATACAGTGCTTGCCTGCCTGCCTGCTCCGTCAGCTCAGCTTGCTTGCCTGCCTGCCTGCCTGCCTGCTCCGTCAGCTCAGCTTGCCTGCCTGCCTGCCTGCCTGCTCCGTCAGCTCAGCTTTCATGCCCCTGCCTTTCTCCTGCTCAAAATCCTCCAAAGCCTCGAAAGTCCCCATACCTTCTCCCTTTTGGAAACATTCCCAGACATCCCTGGTGATTTTGTGTTACAAGAACTGTTGACTAAGCCCAAGGATCCTGAGTTTTGCCACTCCCTCTTGGAGTCCATTTTCTTCCCCTATAGCCTCTACCTGGAGCCACGTCTTCCTTGCCGTACAGAGGAGTCCTCTCCTCCTCTTCCCTGCAAGTCATCTCTCCTCACCTCTATCTGACGTTGCTCTCCAAGGCCTGGGGGAGAACATCTGAGTGAAGGACTTTAATAAACCTGGTTTTCTTCTACTCCTGAGTTTGTCGTATTTTGGGTCCCTGAAGCACATCCTGACATTGCTGAACCTTTTCATTTTGTTGGTATTTATCCGTCACACCCTAAAAGTTAAGGCTGAAGTGGATGCCTGAGTTTTTCTTTTCCTCTCTGACAGTTACGGAATAAGAGAATATCTACAGCAGATTTAACGGTTCCTACATGGAATCTAGTGAACAAATAAAGGTTAAAGCAGCAGCAGATATTTTACAGAAGATAAACTTTACTCCCAAAAGTTACGGGAAACCGGAGGCTAAAACAAAATTGACATCAATAACTTAGCTATTAACCGCCAAGGTCAAAACAAAACAACAGCAAAAACCAGAGAAAAACAATGGTTGCTGCCTCTACAAGACATTTATGTCATACTTACATGTGAGTCAAGTATTTAAGAGGTTCAAACATCCTTCGCTGAATGTTTCCAATTTCTATTCCCTCTATGCTCCTGTAAAACAGAAACAATCCCAAAAAATGAGTCTTAGAATGGGGGCAGGAAGAGTTCCACAAAAGAGTTGAGGTTACCAAAGCAGATAAACTGTAAAAACATGAAAGGACATATTTTCTAGGCTTTCTTTTTGTGCCATTCTCTCATTCTTGTTTCTCTTAAGAAACAACAGATGATGAAAACAAGGATGCAGCTCCTGATGCTCCGGATGGAAGCATGAAAAGAGCCATGACCTTATTCCAGGCTGTCAGTGTTTGTTTTGCTCCCTCAGATCTGCCAAACTCTGCTTGTATTTCTATTGCTCTCTTTGTATGAAACATGCTTGAACAGCTTTTCAAGCTGCTGTCTTTTTCTTTATACACGTGAAACCTACAGGATTTCAATCATGCAGGATTGTGTACTTACAGTGACTTCAGTTTATGTAATCGGTCAAAGTGGTCAACTTGGAGCTCCATGATGGGATTGTATGAAATATTCCTGCAAGATAAAAACAAGAGTTTCAACAGGATAAACAACCAAGAACAGGATCCTGCAGATGCAGGCGGACTGCTGTTCTCCTCGTTGCCCCGCTGTCCTGCTGCAGATGCAGAACAGGTCTTCACATTGTTGTTGTGCTGCAGCATTTTGTTAAAACAACCATCTGCATGTATGGAGTTTCACAGCACAGAACAAATGCTGCTGTTTGCCTTGTGTGTTCGGTGTTACGAAAACTGCTTCCAAGCAGTTCTACAGCGCTCAGCGTAAATGAGTACACCCTCTTTAAAAAGTACTAATGTAATCAGTAGCGTGATGAACAAAAGGACAATTTCCAAACTTTCCACAAGGATGAGTTTTACTCATACTTATTAAACACGTATTTAACTCCAAAACATGAAATAAAGGTGAATAATGTAACTTAGATCACAAAATCTTCAGTTTTACTCAAATTGGTTGGAACTAGAATCTAGAATCTAGTATTTTGAATAAGCACTGCGATTTTGAATTGATTCTTGCATGAAGATTTTCTTCAACCTTCTCATCAGAAGACGCTTCTGTCAACATGTTAACTTCTGTGGACAGCCTGGACGTCTGTGTAAGATGGTTGGACTTCCATCTTTCTAACATTTTTGGATCACTTTTGCTACAGTATTTTGAAATTTGAATTTCTGAAATGTAAAGCTCTGCTGATTTTCTTGTAGCCCTCACCTTTTTGTGTTACGAAATGATTTCTTTTTTCAGATTTTGTAACATTTCTCTTCTATGAAGTGTCATTTCTGACAGCATGAAATGGGAAGGGCTTTTCTTTGGTTAGTAATGCTCTTTTATGTGATTAAATCATCATCATTAGACTCACCTGTGGTTAAATGTCTGTTCACTGGAATTTTGTAGTCTTAAGTGTGTCTCCTAAGACTATACTTGGGGTGTACTCATTCATGCTGATCACTGTACATTACAGACTATATATTATTGTTAGTTAAAAGTACACACATCTCACTTTACAAAACATCCTCAGAGGTTTATCAAAAAACAAGACAAGATTTATACATTAGTCATATATATATATATATATATATATATATATATATATATATATGACTAAATGAATAATGAAAAAATTCACACTCTTCACTTGTCTTTTGTTGTTACCACTGTTTTATTGGCCTTGAATTCAATGCACTAAACTGTCATGCTGAAAGCGAGCGGGATTGACACTCTGTTCCTTTACTGGAGGAACGACACACTGCAACAAAACTTCTTCAGCTTCAAGTGGAAATGATGACTCTTCAGCGGAAACTTTTGTTCTGAGAAAACGTGAATCCAGTAATGAATGTTCTGGTGTTTCTGTTTTGAGCTGATGCTGTAAGCAGCAGCAGAGCTGCAGACTGAATGTGAGCCACGTTATTTCATACCTAACTGTTCATACTCAACAGTCTAGTGACTTCACTACATGCCGGACTGAAAATTTGCTGTGAAAGTTGCTGTTGATTTGGTCAGATGTAGCATCAAATGTGTTTTGCAGACTAGCATTTTTACTCATCAAAGAAAGGAGGGATGATGTTGCCTCCAGATAAGACTGCAGAGCAAACTGCACGTTTAAAAAGCATGACTGAACCTGACAGAGTGGCTGTTTGATGTTTTGTAGGCCCAAATTGCAACCACAAATCCAAGAAAGATTTTTTTGGAGGAAGGAATCCATCCAACACCTGATTTCTGGAAAAAGTCAGAGACAGTTTTGTGGCAGAAGTCGTTTCCCCTGCAGCTGCTGTACATATGTCTGTGTGTTTGTGTGACAAGAACTCACAGCTGAAGCAAATCCTGCAGTAAGATGAAAAGTTTTCTGGGAATGGCCACCAGTCTGTTGTTGGACAGGTCCCTGCACACACACACACACACACACGCACACCCACACACACACACACACACACACACACACACCCACACACGCACACACACACACACACACACACACACACACATACACGTATATCAGGCTCAAAAAACAAAAGGAAACTATTAGCAGATCATTTCCCTCATTTTTTCAACAGAAAAACACTTCAACAAACAGTCCTTAAAATCAGAAACTGTCATTCTTTGCAATTTTAAGGGAAACATGTTTTGCTGCTGGGTAACAGTGACACTATCAAGGTTCTTCAGTAAATCTGACCACTTTTTCCTTTCTTAGAGAATCCCTCAAAACTTTCTGCACAACGTTTTTATGTGATCTTTCAACAATTTTTGTCTTGAACTTTCCTAATTACTTTTTTTACACATTGTTTTCATATTTTTTGTGGTTTGTGCCTCATTTTAGATTTTTTTTACAAATAATTTTCCTGTTTTAAACACTTTTATTATCCTAAAATAAGTGCTGAACGTTTTCAGATGATTTATTTGAAGGTTTGAAGGTTTCAGAAAACAGAAAGAGGTTGGAGGTCTTCATCGCAAAGCTGCTGAACACTCAGTCAATGACAGAGGTATCAAACTGCAGGTTAAATTACAACACCCAGTGACCCCCACCAGAATGAAAAATATTGCAGGGAAATGTTTTAACACGAACTACCAAGATCCACTGAGACAAAACATCTTAAGAAGTGAATTCCCTGCCATGGCAGAAGCAGAAGCTGATCTTATGGTAATGAAGTGGCTGCATTTCATAAAGAAATCAATAAAGGTGATCAAACTCACTGCTCATGGATCTTAACTGGAGTGATCTGACTGTGTGTTTGGCAGCACTCTGAGGCTGATAGAAATCCGCCAGAGAGCATGATGATTCAGATCCATTTAAGTTCATGTCTTCATGATACTTTTTTTCTTCAGGAAATGCTTTTTTTTACAGTAATGAGAGCAAACAGTTACACAATAACCTCCTCATACCTGCAACACACTTCCTGACACACAAAACCTTAGCCGGACGAGAAAATGACTGCTGTGCTTGTAGCTGTTAGAAACTGATGATCAAATACTGACGGATAAACTGTCATAGAGAATTGTAAATCTGAGTTGTTTGTTTTTATTTGTTTGAGCCAAAGGATCAGCTTTGAGCTCCTTTTTGTTTCTGTGCTGATGGACAGGCTGATGGAGGAAGTTAAACAGGAATTTTTGTGGATCATGATGTTTGCAGATGACATTGTAATCTGTGAGAACAGGGAGCAGGTGGAGAAACATCTAGGATCAACAGTCCAGAACAACAGAGTGTGGTAAAGAGGAGTAGAGGCATCAGAGGAAGGTTTCAGGTGTGATGTGTGACTGAAGAGCTTCATCAAGAATGAAAGGAAAGGTGTAGAAGACTGTGGTGAGAGCAGCCATGATGCTGGTTTACAGACTCTGATGCAGAGATGAAGATGTTGAGGATCTCTTTGGAGCAACCAGGATGGATTAGATCAGGAATGAATCCATCAGGTTGTAGCTACCAGGAAAGAGGTCTGAAAGATGACCAAAGATTAGGTCAATAGAGGTAGAGGAGGACATGCGGATGGTTGATGTGAGTGAGGATGCAGAGAAGGTGATTCGATGGAGGCTGATGATTGCAGTGACTCCTGAAGGGAGCAGCTGAAAGGCAAAGAAGACGTTTGTCAGATCCTCCTGTGATTGTTCTGTTGTTTTTGCTTCTAAAATCTGTTGCTTTAAATATCTCAAGCACTTTGATGTCAAAATATTTTGCTGACTCAAGAAAGACCTGCATGTGTTTGTGGTTTATCTCACTTTTATAGCACTATAATAATGTTCTAGTTTATGCTAAATAAAACTAAAATAACATTTACAAACCTCTCAGAAGCTTTGTGTTCTGAGAACAAAGCTTCATCTAAAGAAATCAATCCTTTTTAACTGATCTTCAGACTCTGGGCTGTCAACTGTACTCTCCCTTTTAGACTTTCTTACAATGTTTAAAAATAATTTTACTTCTATAAAGGCCTGCAACAATTCACACCTTTATTATGAGTTTCTACCACTAATGCAGATAACATCGCATCATACAGGCGCTTTGATCACCCAGCAATCGCTCGATTTTTGGCCTTTTTGTTAGAGTGTTTTAAAGTACTTTAAGGCCACCTCCAGCTGTAATAGAGTCGCTTTCAGCACAAACATGCAACAGTGACCTTGAAACCAGAGCAAAACATCCATAACCAAACCTTCGTTTTGTTGAAAGACATTCCTGACACTCTTCAGGAAATTCCTGAGATGCTGGTTTAACAAAGAGGTGAAAGCCTCCAGCAAATGCCTCCAGTCACGTTTTGTTCTTGGCTAGGGAACTAAATGCTCACAGGTTCTTGGCGGCAGAACCATACAAACTCCTGAGGTTTTTATCAGCTCTTTGCAGACAGAAACGTAACTGAAATCAAAGCAACACAAAGTGGAAGGACGACTTAAAAACCTCAAAGTAAGTTCAAACATGTCAGAAAGTAAGATCTGCAGCGATCTGTTGCTGTCTATAACATCTATAGGTACAGTGAAGCTAATATGTATTTGAACAGCAGTCTTTCAGCTAGAATTCTGATGCTCAAAGGCCTGTGAGTCGCCTTTAGCCCACATCCACTCCACTATTATGGTAGATTAGAAGCTCCTGTTTGAGGTGGTTAGCAACATAAAGAAGCCTGTCCACCACATAAGATCAGTGAGACTCCCAACTATTAACATGGTCAAGACCAAAGAGCTGTCTAAAGCTGCCAAAGACAAAATTCTAGACCTCCACAAGGCTGGAAAGGGCTATGGGGCAAATGCCAAGCAGTTTGGTGAAAAGAGATCCACTGAAAAAGGAAGTTAGACATGACTGTGAATCTCTCTCAGACTGGGGCTCCATTGAAGATCTCACCTCGTAGGGTCTCAATGATTCTAAGAAAGGTGAGGACTCAGCCCAGAACTACATAGGAAGAGCTGGTCAGTGACCTGAAAAGAACTCGGACCACCGTTTCCATGGTTACTGTTGGTAAAGCACTAAGAAATCGTGGTTTAAAATCACACATGATAGGTAAGGTTCCCCTGTTTAAACCAGCACATGTCTAGGCATGTCTTAAGTTTACTAATGACCGTTTGGATGAGCAAGAGGATCATGGGAAAAAGTAATGTGATCAGATCAGACCAAAACAGAACCTTTTAGTCTGAATGCCACTGTTTGGAGGATGAACAATGATGAGTACCATTTCGAGAACACCATCCCAACTGTAAAGCATGGGGTGGTAGCATCATGCTATGGGTTTGTTTTACTTCACAGGAGACAGGATGATTGCAGCGCATTCAGGAAAAGATGACTGGGGCCGTGTATCACAAGATTTTGGAGAACAACCTCCTTCCCTCAGTCAGAGCATTGAAGACGGGTCAAGAGTGGCTCTGTAAGAAGAATATCAGGGTTCTGTAGTGGCCAGAACTCCAGACTTAAACCCAATAGAAAATAATTGGAGGGAGTTCAGACTCTGTGGGCCGAAATCCCTCCTGCAGTGCGTGCAGAAAAACAGGTGAAAAACTCCAGGAAATGTTTGAAATGTGGAATCACAAGCAAAGGCTACAGTACCAAATATTAACACTTATGTGCAGCAGTAGCATACAATAAATTATATTAAAAATGCAATGTCATTTCCAGAATTTGATTTAGACTATATCTCTCACAGAGGACCTAAGAGGAAAATTTCCGACCCCTCCACGATTTCCGGGAGAACTTGGTTTTCACCGGGTGTTCAAATACTTACTTGGCTTACTGTAAATGTCCTGTCAGACTGTAAAAGTGAGGCTGAGATTGAGAAAATTCCTAATCGTGTCTCTGAAGAAGGAAAATGCCAAAATCATGGCCTGATGATATACACACTGAAACATGTCATCTTTATCATTTGCAAGTGTTTAGATGTCAAGTGACACAAACTTATCAGACTGTCAAAATGTACATAAATACATTTTTTTTTGTTAATGACAGTCAGCAGCTGATTTAATGACACTGAATTTCATTATGATGATCAAAAATGTTGAAAAAACAGATGGTTTCTTTGTCATAGAAGCCAGCTGGTCTGAAGGAGAGTCCTTCAGAGAACGAGGGTCCTTCAAGGAAAGAGCAGCACGTACAGTAGCTCCCATTATGAAGCAGGTGTCAAAGGAAACCTTCTTCCTAAATGAGAATTCATTAGAGTCATGATGAAATAATCTCAACAGAGGAACTGATTTGGAATTTACACAACCCCACTTTAGTTTGAGCATGGACCAGGAAGAACCTGATCAGGTCACTCTTCATCTTCATCCTGTGTTCTGTGAATCTCAAGATTGTGTGGTTTTAAATTCTTTTATCACAAAAACCTTAAAACACTTACAGCTCTCCGAGCTTCCTGAGGACAGAGAACGCCTGCTCGTGTATATACTTGATGCTATTTCTCTGCAAAACCCTGGAGAAAATGAATAAAAGAAAAACAGACAGTTAGACTGCTCCCCTTTCACCTTCTTAATCCTATTTAATGAACTGCCAGCACTCATTGCATACACAGAGCAGCAGCTGCAATCAATTTTCTGCCGAACCTGTGAGCCTCAGCCAGAAGTAAATATTTAAAAGCATAAACTTTGCCATGAATTTAATTATGTAAATGTGTACTTACAGAACTGTCAACATGCTGCAAGAGTGAAAGGAGACATTTCCAATCGTCTCAATGAGATTTCCTTCCAAATCCCTGCAAGAGCACATTATAAAACACAGGAACAGGAGCACTGAGGGTATGCACTTTTAAAGGCACACAGACAGATTCACTCATCAAAGACTCGTCACCACTTTGGCAGGACAAACTAACACTTCTAGAACTTACAGCCAGTTCAGCCGAGGCATTTCTTGACAGATGTCATCCAGCTTGGTCAAAGAGTTGTTCAGCAAGACCCTGTCAGTCAGTCAGTCAGTCAGCCAAATCAAAACAGGATGGTGTACTGTCTCAGCAGATCAATAAAGGCTCTTAAAGTCTGTTAAACTCACAGCAGAACGAGAGAGTTCAGTCCTGAAAACGTGGTGGCAGATATCTGATGGAGGTTGTTGTTTTCTAGGATTCTGCAGAAACAAAGCAGAATGAACTCAAAATCACCGATGAAACACATGCAAATGGAATGTGTTAACATTGCATGCAGAGAAAGCTTACAGCCACTCCAGTTTGTGCAGGTCTCTGAACACCCCGGGCTTCAGCACAGTTATCTTGTTGTAACTCAAATACCTAAAAGAAGCAATCAAACATTTTGAAAGATTACTGTGAGGAAGAACAGGACGTTTCTTACATTGCATTTAAGCATTCTAGCAAGATTCATGATGCAAGAGGGAAAGAGACGTTGATTCTGTACAGGGTGTTAGCTGCTGGTTGATTGTATCACAGCTAAATGTTGAATGCTAAAAAGATCGACAGCTTGAAATCTAGGAGACATGTTTAAGCTTCATCAGAACTGTGGGAGTTGAAGGTAGTAGGGCACAACATCGACTGTGCAGCAGGAAGCCGCTCTGTCTTCTCCAGAAGGTTTTGATGGTTATGGGATACAGCATCACACTTCATCTGTCCATGATGACAAATGACCATTCATTGTACCATTCATTTCGTTTTTTTTTTTTTTGCTTAAAGCCTTATTCACTACTGCCCTGGTGGTTTGAGCCATGGACAAACCTGTATAGGTTACTTAAGGGACGTCACCTATCATGACATTCCTTAATGTGCCTTAAGGAAACTGCAAGAAGCATCTGGTCTCCTTATGATGCAGCTGTTCATGCAGCTGTTCATGCAGCTGTTCATGCAGCACTCGCACGGGTCAACTGGATGCTGTGACCAAGGATTTAAATCATGTTAATCACGTTATGTGTTTTTCTCCCATAGTTCCATTTGATAATTATTCAGTTATTTTTGATTGCTTTTTACTTTCTCATTATTATTCAGTGCTTAGGTCATCTGTTTGATTCTCGTTTCATGGTTTTGCCATTCAACTCTATCTGATAAAGCTTTCATTTCCATGACAATCCTAGTCTTCTGCATTTGAAATCATAAACAACCATTCACGGAATAAATACTACAAATACAAGATAATAGTCTAAGATAAAAAATGCAGCTGCTAATATTAAACATCTAGAATCAGAACAAAAAACTCCACAAAAAGAATCAGAGAGTAAAAGTTGTTTCTTGACTAAGTAGGAAAGAGGAGCAGCTTTACAACCCTTTTTTCTCACTGCGGTCAGAACATCTGCAGCCTGATCATTTTCTGTGATGTGTTATTCTATTTCACATCTTAAAAGCATTGTGTCATTCACAGTCGATTTAAAGACTGTAAGGAATGCATCGTTTTAAAACAGTGTAGAGCAGGGGTCTCCAACCCTGTTCCTCGAGGGCTACCATCCTGCTTGTTTTGCAGCTAACCTTGCTTCATTAGATGCTGATTAGCTGGATTGAATCAGCTCAGTTTGTGATTGACTGAACACACCTGATCCAGGTGAGCAGCAATTACTGAAGCAGGGTTATCTGCAAAACAAGCAGGGCGGTAGCCCTCGAGGAACAGGGTTGGAGACACCTGGTGTAGAACATGCCACAGGGTAATGTGTTGCAAAAGGAGGTGTGTAGTGCATGCTGGAACACGGTCTTCAACCAAACTGTGGTCATCTGTGCATGACTGTTTCTCTCCTCCTGCCCTCCACCTTCATTTATCTGCAGAAGGTTCATGTTTACAAGAATTGAAACTGCAAACATTCATAAATAGCTTTGCTCAGTCAATCAGAACAACTGATAAAGGAGACAGAGGACAAAAACAGTTTAAAGCAAACAAGGTTGATGTTCTGCTAACATTTTCAAAATTGTAAAAAAAAAAAGTTTGGTTTTTTTAATGTTTCAGGTCAAAAGTTTCAATTAGAGAAGCAAAAATAATAAAAAAAGGCATCAAACTGCAGCAGTAATTAAGAAACTGTTGTTTTAAGAATGAAGATACCCAACTGATGTTATTTTTTTTTCTTTTTTGTTGGCTAAACTTTTGAAAACATAAAAATACTTAATCTTAACATGGAGCATTTTGAGAGACCAGAGTAATATATCCAACCAACTAAGACTAAGAATCCTCTTCAGGAATTTTATAACAGAGTATTTTCTAACTGAGAATAAAATAAGACACCTTCACGTGTAATTCCTCTTAAAACAGCTCAAATCACACGCAGCTGAATAACTCTAAGTGCACACGTTTAGCATATCGTTATTGGGAATTTTTAATGAGCCTTGCCCTTTCTAAACTTCACACATTTTATTGAGTCTGACTTGTGAAATGACAGTGAGAGCAAAAGAGCTGTCTGGAGCCCTAAATAATGTTGCAGCACATGAGTATGGTAAGGCATTTAAAAAACATCAAGAGATTTTAAAACAAGCCATTCTCCTGCCCACAACAACATGGTTTCTAAGTGCAAGGCTTCTAAAACAGTAACCAAAAAGCATAGAGCTGCATGCTCCAGCAACTCCACTCTGAGAGCAGGATGCAAGATGCTAAACGAGTCCTCCAATAACCTTCAAATGTCATCACAGAACCTACTGTGGATGTGACGACCAGAAACAGACTGCAGGTTTACCCTTTGTGTGCAAAGAGGAAGCCTTTGCTTTCTACAAGGAACATCAAAGCCAGACAGAAGCATGGAAAAGACATTATGGACCAAGCCCAGGAAAAGTATTTTTTGGACAAAAGAGTCCAATGTTGAGTTAGTGGACACTGTAATGAAGATTATGGATGGCAAAAACCAAAGGCAACACGGTAACACCTTTCTGAAAACTGGGCAGTATTTTACTGCAACATCAGCAGAAAAATACTGTACAATGGCTTTACGGAATTTTACTGTAAAAAGCTATGGATTGTGGAAATTTCCCTTGTCACTACTGTAATTTCCCAGTTACTGTGAATCAGGAAACAGGGGAAAAAAGCATCCACAAACATATGACCTTAACAGCCGTGTTGTGGGGAGTGCCTTTTTAATGAAGAGGGTGTATGCTGGAATTAGCAATAGGGACAAGTGATCAGACTGGCCCAGATGTGGTAGTGGCCTCGCCCTACACCTTGTCAAGCGTCTTTTTTCCCCTGGTGGCACAGTTAACATGCTGATGGAATTTAGGTAGAACCTCTTTCAGCTCTGCGTGATTGAAGTCCCCAGCAATGATGTGTACTGCCTCAGGATAGGTGCTTTGTTGACTGCTAATGATGTCATGCAACAGTTCAAGACCTAAGCTAGCATTAGCATCCGGCAGTGTGTAAACAGAGGTTACAATGACAACACTGATCTCTCTTGGAAGGTAAATTGGCCTGCATTTCACAGTTACATACTCTAGGTCCGAAGAGCAGTGACTGGCAATAGTCTGAGTGTTGGTACACCAGTTGTTGTTCACATAAATGCTTAACTCCCCTCCTCTGTTCTTACCAGTTTTTAGGTTTTAGTCCTCCCATGTTCTGGCTATGTCTGCTGGTATCTCATGTGAGCAGAAAAAATCAGCTCGGACACCCTGCTCACTCTGTAGTCCCAGTTTGAGAAGAGTGTTGGTAGTAAGTGATGTCCACTCAGCATGATGTGATCACACAGGCACACCACACAAACAAAAATAACCAAAAACTGCACCAAAGGCAAGAGCTCTGAGCTGCTGCACCAAAGCATTCCCCATGATAAGCATCAAGAAAAACCTTTCGTCGCAGAACCTAAGCTAAAGCAGAACTGGGTCGTGCAATTTGATAACTCTAATCATAACAGCAGAACAAAGACAGGTAACCAAAAAAATAATCGCAAAGGAATGGCCCATCAAACCTCACAGTCTAATTCTGTTGAGCTGATGTGTGGTGGCCTAAATGCACGAAGGCCCTAAAATGTCTCACTCATCATGAACTCTACTAAACCTTCCCACTGATATCAGAGACAGGTAGGCAGCAACAAGAAGTGCCTCACTGCAGTTGTTTCAGTCATAGAGGTTAGCACCAGCCATGACAGCTGAGAGTTTCCCATCTTTTTCCTTGGTGGAAATGTGCATTTTTTTTGTCATTTATAGAAGTTCTATACTTCCTTTTTAATTCATCCTTATGTCAGCAATCTCTCTTAGTAATTAAAGCAAAGGCAATATATATTAATTTATTGACAATGTTGCATAAATGCAGAGACTGTTATAAGATGTCTAAACCTTTTCACCTGACTGTAAGTTCTACACCAAGAACAGATGCAGCACTAAGGAGTTGGACCTGAAAGAGACAAAAGATCTCTGTACAACTCTCCAGATTAATGGAGATGCAAAAGAAAAAACCTCTTTGACAAGACAATTGCCAACAACAAGAAATGCAGAGGGAAGTGCTTACTACACATTTAGCCACAAAAAGTGAAAGCCTTTGTGCACACCACATGTGGATGGAGGGGCACAAAGGCTTCACAGTTCCTGTACCAAACACTAAAAGGTCATTAGAGTCCAGTGAAGTCATTGTCATGTTCTAGAAACCAGTCTGAGATGATTCCAGCTTTATGACATGGAGCCTTATCCAGCTGGAAGCAGCATCAGAAGATGGTACACTGTGGTCATAAAGGGATGGACATGGTCAGCAACAATACTCAGGTAGGCTGTGGTGTTTAACCATGATCAGTTGGTACTAAGGGGTCCAAAGAGTTTCAAGAAAATATCCCCCACATCATTACACCACCACCACCAACCTGAACCTTTGATACAAGACAGGATGGATCCATGCTTTCATGTTGTTGATGACAAATTCTGATCCTACTGCAGAAATGGAGACTCATCAGACCAGACAATGTTTTTCCATCTTCTACTGAATTGTGAATTGTGAATTGTTGCCTCAGTTTCCTGTTCTTAGCTGACAGCAGTCGTACCGGTATGTTCTTCTGCTGCTGTGGTCCATCTGCATTAAGGTTGGACGTGTTGTGTGTTCAGAGATGATCATCTGCAGACCTCAGTTGTAACCAGCAGTTATTTGAGTTACTGGTGTCTTTCTATCAGCTGGAACCAGTCTGGTCATTCTCCTCTGACCTCTGACATTAATAAGGCATTTGTGCCCACAGAACTGCTGCTCTCTGGACATTTTCTCTATTTCTGATCCATGATTCCATGTAAACCCTAGAGATGGTTGTGGGTGAAAATCCCTGTGGATCAGCGGTTTCTGGAATATTCAGACCAGCCCGTCTTTTACCCATAACCACGCCAGAGTCAGGTCAAAGTCAACTAATTAATTTATTTTTCTTTTGTTACATCGTCTTGTTGCTTTTTTTTTAATTTCTCTCTCTGTATTGTTTGAAATAAAAATTTGGAAATGAAAAAAAAAAAATTAATCATCTTTATTCCTCATTCTGATGCTTGGTTTGCACTGCAGCAGGTCATCTTGACCATGTCTACATGCCTAAATGCATTAGGTTGCTATCATGTGATTGGCTGATTAGATTTTTGCATTAACATTTAGTTGAACAGGTGTGCCTAATAAATTAGTGTATTTTGTAAATTTAGTTAATTTCATGAACAAAAATAGGATGCAGAGTACAAAAATGCAGGAACTTGTTATTCTCAGGTCTCAAGTCTTTTGTCAATAAAGAAACCCCCATTGTTACACTTCCCCCACCGTGCTTGGTTTTTGTTTATGATGTGTTTCCACCAAAATCCTGAGTTTGTTATTGGCCCTAACCCATCAATATTAGAGTTGATTTTTATGACTTAGCTGAAACTTTGCTACAGTAAAAGAATTCCTTTTGTTTACATGAGTAACAATGTCATCTGATCAGTGATAATGAGTAATGAAAGCAGAAGAACGAGGACATGAAAGAAATGTAATTGCTACAAAAGAAGTTTGCTTTATTAGCGCAACCTTTCCAAAACGATAAGGCTGAAAGAAACAGCTGACATTTAGGCCAAAATTTAAATGTCCACATAATGTAGCTCCAATAAGGCCAAATCTTCCTGAAAAACAAACTATGAGCTATGTCAGAGGAATAAGAATTGCATCCGCAAGACTAAAAGGTCACTGTTCTCCAAATCATCAGGGTTTTTTTTTCAGTGTCTTTATTAGGAAAGAAAGATGTCTGCACACCCCTCCCTCAAAAACTGCAGGGGTAAACTTTCCAAATTTACCTCTGAGAAGAGTTCATATTTTATCTTACTGATTCCTGAGCTTTTGTTAAGAGTGATGTTTTGATTCATTTTTTTTTTTAAAGCAGAAAGGTCATGTTTCTGTGTATGAACACAGGGTCTCACAAAGTTAAGCACTAGAAAATCACAAAAAACAGCTGGGAAGCTAATAATCAGTTAAGACATTTAGCGGATTGACAATGAGAACTGTATGATCGCTTTGATTTTATGGATGCAGGATGAGCTCTACAGCCCATTTTAGAAAAACAGACATTCATTTTCCTCCATTTCATTGAAAAATGTGTTGGTCCATTATCTAATTTCTGATGATATGTAAAGCAATACAGTCTCACTCACTCGTGCATGGCTCTGCACAGGAAAATCATGCTTTCTGCTTGTGAGTACCAGCATCTGTGCAGCGCTCTGCTCTGCCAGATATATTTTTAGTCGTGATTCAGGGAACATGTCAAGGAAAAAAGTCGTCAAACTCATGACTGAAGTCTGAATGTAGACAAGGAAACAGGTGCCACAGCAGCAGGGATGGCCTACAGTGCACCACAGCAGGAGGCGAATGTGTGCACTCCAGGGCTCCAGAGGAGCTCTGCTTTGGTTTGGCAGAAATCCATCTCTTACAGATACAAAAAATAGGTCTTACAGGACACACAGTGGTGTCTGTGTCTCCAGCCACACTAATCGTGAAAAGCAAGACTTGTTCTAACATTTTCTAATTTAATCTTCAAATTAACCCTCAGTCAGGAAGACACACAGAGTTACCATAGAAACACAGTTGTTGAGTAGCACAATCTGGAGGTCTGTCAGGCCAGGATTGACAGACTTTTGCATCACTGCTGTGCAGGTTTGCTGTACAGAAGCTATACTGAAGCTGATTTGAAACTGACCAGACTGACCTGTAAAGTAGAAACAAATGGGAGCAACCTCGCTGCCGCAGGAAAACTCTCCACCCCTTCTTGGGGATTGATGAGCCAATAAGTTGAACAATGAAAAGTTTGGTGAGCAAACTTTGACATAAATGCCATGACACGACCACATTTCATCCATCTTTCCAGCTTTCAGCTCGTTTTATGGCCATATTTCCCTGGAGGTGTTGTGTTTCTCTCTCATCTCGTCACTCCACCTGCAGAGCTATAAAATCCCCTTCAACACATGAACATGCTTTGCTGAAACACCTCGTGGCACACAGATTTACCTTTCCCTTCTCTGTCTTCAGGTGTTCAGCCTCTGCCTGCTTGGCTTTTGCTTGACCTGCTCTTTGAACACATGCCATCTTAGTTCCTTCCTCCTTCGTCTGCCTCTTTCTGCCTGTCAGCGCTGCTTTTCCTTCTAAAGCCTCTGGAAATGAAGGCTTTTCTGAAGCTCAGGTTCTGACACCCAGACTCCATCCCAACCTCCACAACTATGACATTAACTGTGTAATTTTTGTGTGTTGTGTTCCTGCTCACAGCAAAGAGATGAATGCTGCGAATTGTGAATGAACGAGAAACCACATTCCTCGAAGTCAGATTTAACGGAGACCCAGCAAAGGAGCAATTCATTGTTGGTTTTATTCTGAAGCAACTTCAAACAAATGTTGATCCTTTTTAGCTTCATGTGATTTTGCTAAAAGTGCATGAAAAAATATAAACTTTTTTCTAAAGACATGAACTGAAAATATTTTTAAGGACAGCAGCATGGCAGAGTGCAGATAATGCTTTCAGAGAAAAGAGAAAAAAACAAGAAAAACCCTTTACATGATCTGGACATAGAACCAATCGGAATGATGACATAACTGACAAGGAACCTGTGTGAAAGGGTTAATGTGACTCAGTGAACAGTGCAGAGGTCTGCTCTGTCTCAGAGTTCACTTTTTCTGCTTCCTCAACACTAAAAGCTTTAAATTGTATAGCTTTCAATATACCTTACTGGATTCAGATTTTTTACATTAATGCTGAAGCCAAAGCAGCAGCACTGTAGTTCTTTTGATCTGAAATGGGAGTAAAAAACTGGTCTCATAACACACTATATAAAACTATACAAAGGTCATATGTTTAAATCCAAGGACTGTTGCGCAATAATTAGGAAAGGGAATTTTATTATTTTATTTTCTATATTTATAAATATCAACCTGACTCAATCTTTTAACATACTGCTTTCCGTGAAACCCTTGAGCCTTTTTTTTCTCAGATAAAAATCTAAATATACATCAATACATCTTGCTTCCAGTCACGTAGCTTCATCTTGTTGTTGCTCTACCACTGCTTTGTTCATTGTTTGTGTCGTCTTTTATTTGCAATCATTTCTGATTCAATTAAAGTAATTAATTTGACAACTTTAATACAAATTCCAAGTGGTTTCATTTAGCCCAATATCCATCTTTTAACTCAAATAATCCCTTATATAGTTGACTCATTCCTGGGAATGTCAATCGATTCTTTAAAGTTCCATTAAGTGTTCCCAGTGGTCTTTTAATTATGATTATGCTGTTTTGAGGGCATAATAATAATAAAAAATTCTTGTGTTTTTTTGTGTTGTTTTCAAGGACATATTTTCTGCAGAGTAGCAGTTCATCAGAAACTCACTTCTGAGTTGTGGGAAGAGAGTAAGCCTGAGGTCTTTTCCCATGATCCCTTTATTTATACTCTCTCCAGTTAGCTTACAACCTCTTACTGTCATGAATAATGAGAGACTAGTGAACCCCAAAAGCAGGCACTCAGAACTGGAGAAACCATACAGTTTATTCAGCTCTGATGTAATAAACTCTTTTGGCAGCCAGGTGGCAGCCAGGTGGCAGCCAGGTGGCAGCCAGGTGGCAGCAGCGACCCCTCTGTGAACAAGATGGAGGTCAATCTCTTTTGCCGAAGAAGAGCACAAAATCTGTTGTCGGCACTCACACAAGCGGGTACTGATGGAAGGATTTCCCCAGCAAGTGTTTGACGTGAAGCTTATATACATATATGTATATATATATATATATATATATATATATATATATATACATATATGTATGTATTTACTTGTCCTGTCTAGCAGCAGAGCAAACACAGAAGAGCAGAGGGCCTCTTGTGTTGGACAGATTTTACTGTTCTAACAGGGGGTTGTGAATTTTCTGACACACAAGGTGTACATTTGTATAAACCCCATTTATATTTGAGGCTAAACTTTGTTTCTATTGATTATGTTTGTGCAGTTGTTCAAGATTGCCAGTGACCTTGTATTTCTTCCCGTTTCTAATAATTTCTTCAAAAATTGATCTCTTCTCATAAAGCTGATTCCCAGTCTTGTGTTTTTTTTCCATTTCATTTCATTTTATTTCGAACAATACATAGAGTAATAAAAAATAAAACAAGACGTTATGACAAACAAAAAAAAAGAAATCAATATATTTTTTGAAAAAGATTAGGAAGAAGTTAAAACTTTTTTAATCCCACCCCTAAACTTGCAGTGGGTATGGAAAGTATTCAGACCCCCGTAAATTTGTCACTCTTTGTGACAAATATTGCAGCCATTTGCTAAAATCCTTTAAGTTCATTTTTTCCTCATTATTGTATTACCTTTGGAAAACTACAGAACAACTCATGTATAAAATATTAGTTATTTTTGTGGACTCCTTTCATACGCTGAAGTAAAATGACTTGATCCCTGAGGCTCCACCTTTCGCTCCTTGTGGGTGACGCCCAAATCATGAAGTCAACCTAGAGCCGGCCTCAGCAGCATGTCTGCACGTGTCCACTCATAAAAACAGACAACGCTAAAGTCTTTTAAAGATGGATGTGCATGTTGTGGAGACTTACACGCTTGACCCTCAGTCCAATCCGTAATTTCTATACGCGAGGCGCAGCCTGTGTGGAAATGTAGCATTAGCTCGAACATCATATGCTTATGCTACGTAATTTCAGCTAGTTGTGTGATTTCCTAACGGGTCTGGTATTTTCATCTTTGATTGTAGGAATGGCACCAGCTCTGAGGATCAGTCTTCCAGACAATCCCCTATGATACAGCCCAAGGTTAACAAAACAGTCATCTGTGAAGTGGCGGTCACAGACTAAAAGTTGATGACCGGTCTGTTGCATATTCCCAAAGATAAACTCCAACCATTTCGGATGAGCAGGCTCTTCTTTGGGAAGGTTGAACAAACACACAAATCTCTCGCAGCCTAAAATCATTTTCTCCACTTAAAAGACATTGCACTGCAGAAAAAGCTAGCGGTAGTTTTCTCTGCAGATCAAGAGAATCCACTTCTTCTATGAGTCGTTTTTTTTTATCACTGCTAGCTCCACAGGGAAAGTGGGAGGGTGTTTGTGCTAGCCTGGGGGCGGGGCTTGCAGACTCTCTGGTAGCGAGTGTACTCATGTTTATGTCACACGGTGAGGACCTGCTCGTTTTCGTGGGTATGGGAGGGGCTGCGGCTAAGAGCGGTGGTTTTTGGAGGATTACTCAGAAATGCATGAATAGATCATAATACTTTTGTGAATACTTTTGGAAGTCACTGTATTCATGTATATTGTTTACTTTAAAAGACTTAGGAAAACATGGTTTCGGCCCTTTAATATGTTTCTTTACTGATTAATATTTTTTATACTGGTGAGCAATCCTGATTTTGGCCTTTCTATCCATTTTCAGCTTATCTAGGGTCTAAATGTGGGGGTATCAGCTTTAGCAAAGATACCAGAACCTCTCTCAATACACAACCTCCTTCAGTTCTGCTGGTGGAATCTCAAGGTGCTACTAGGTCAGCTGAGAGACACATTGAGTCCAGTTATTCTTGGGTTTTCCCGAGAGCCTCCTGCCAGTCCGACATGCCTGAAACTCCTTCCCACTGAGGCACCTAGGAGTTATCTGAAAGAGATGACCAGGCCACCTCAACTGGCCTCTCTTGATGTGGAGGACTATGCTCCATGATCCTCCCAGGTGACAGAGCTCGTCACAGTATTTCTCAGGAAGTCCAGCTTAGGAAACTCATTTCACCAGCTTGAATCCTTCCAATCATGACCCAAAACTCATGACCACAGATCTTAGAATAAGCAGTAAACCCAGAGCTTTGCCTTTTGCTCAGTCCTCTCTGCACTAACACGGATTGATACAATGACTGCGTTACTGCAGCTGTGGCATCTATCCACTTGTTAGTATCATACTGCATGCTTCCCTCACTCACAAACAACACCCCAAATTGCTAAAACTCTTTAATTTGATGCAGGAGATCTCTGATTATCGAGGTGTTTTTTTCCATTTTTTTTCTGAATTAGATTTCTTTATACTACAGTATTCTTTTCAGGACAACTCTCTGTATCCTGGTTTTAAGTCTCCATTCCTCTTGTCAGTGTTTCTGAACTGCTGCTGTGTCAAATCAGCCAGAACAGAAGAGCCTCCATTTTTGAAACTACATGGTATTAAAGACTTTTCAAAGAACGGTTGTCTGAATACATGATAAGATTTTACTCACAGCCTCGTCAGGTTATGAAGCCCTCTGAAGGCATCTGGACTGACGTCTCTGATTCTGTTGTGCTGCAAATATCTGTGGAGCGACAGAAAAATGTCAGGATCAATCATTTATATATATATAAATATATATATATATATATATATATATATATATATATATATATATATATATATATATGTGTGTGTGTTTATACATCTGAAAAAGCAATCTTCATTGGCTTTGTCACTTTAATTGTGTCACAGAATGAGTGATGTTGAAGTAGAAAATAAACACGCAGTTTGGAGGATTCATTTTTCATTTTATTTAAGATTATTAAGATACAAGTAATGTAGTTACATTGTGAAAATGAAAAAGCGTTTCCAGTATTGACTTTTATTTTGAAATATTAGTCACATTTGCTTCCATTTACTAAGTTGTCACAGTTCAGCCAGCAACTCCAGCCTTTGGCCACCAGAGGGAGCCCTCGCCGGAGTACTGATCCCTCAGAGCCTTCACTACAACTCCCATCAGCCACTGCGTCCTTCATGCACAGCTGTTAGCCATCATTGTTATGGTCACTGGACATTTAAATCTTCATCAGCCATCGTTTGTTCCTCCGTGTTTTGAACTTTGCCTGTTTCCTCGTCATTCTGCCTTGCCCTTGTGTTTTTTACCCTTGCCTGGACTTTGACTACATTTATGTCTTGCTCGCGCGTCATGAAACCGTTTGCATATGGATCCATACGTCTCTGCTTCTTCGTCACAAACGGGCATGTGTGCCATGTTCAAGAACATGCTACACGCAGTTTCAGGAACGCACATTCACTCATGGTGTTCACAAACAGGGAGCAGCGGGGAAGGGCTTTTTTTTCTTCTTCTACTGTATATTAGTGCATGTCTGCCATTTGGAGGAGGCTTGATGTGAAAGCGTTGTAAATGTTGCTCTAGGTTTTTTTCTTTCATGACTCCTTTTCGATATGTGAAAGACTTGATGTCATATCATTTCAGTCAGGGTTACTAACTTCTCCATGATCAATTTCCAAAAGGTTGGCTGTTCTGTGAAATACAAAGGACACACCCACCATGGGAAAATGCACAATTTTGTTTTTTCCGAAACTCAAAAAAGCATAACAAGTTATTTTACATAATTAATTTATTAGGTCTTTTTGCAAAACTCGATATTCATAAACGTACATTTAATCCTAAACATATTTTCTTTTGAAAAGTAAATTTTTTAGTGTGAGGCTGATAACATGTTCTACCTGTTGAGGGAGTTCTTACACTCTATCACTTTAGCTGCGTATGTCCCCCTCTGTTAACGGTGAAGCTGCATGTGATGTTAAGTGCTCTGGGGTTCATAGACTCCTGACACAGAGACCAAACGCTCTGGACACTTCAACCATGCCCCTCCATCATCCACATTACCAGCATTCACCCAGTACGTCTCATGTCTCACCAGAGAGAACAGAACTTTGGACTTACTGTGTGCCAACTCCAAGGACGCATATACTTCAACTGCTCTCCCCCCCTTGGGAAGATCTGACCACAGCCTTGCTCATCTCCTGCCTGTGTACAAACCCCTGGTATGCAAGTGACAAGCCGACCCCTGCACAGCGAGGACATAGTCGAACGAGACTGAAGAGGCTCTAAAAGAGTGTTTTGACACAACAAGGTGGGAGGAGCTGTGCAGTCCACATGGGGAGGACATCGACTGTATAACGGGCTGTACCCACCAGGACAGTACGGTGCTTCTCTAATAATAAATCCTCTCCTGAAGGAGAAGAGGAGGGTTTTTAAATCAGGCAACAAGGAGGAACTGAAAGCTGTACAGAGAGAGCTGAGGCGGAACATCAGACGAGGAAAGTCATTTAACAGGAGGAAGATGGACCTGCTGCAGCAGAACAACATCAGCGGAGCATGGAGGGGACTTACTGTAGAACCATCACTGGATATCAGGAGCCCAGCACTCCGGCTGAGAGGAACCAGACGTGGGTGTACGACCTGAATCTGTTTTTTAATAGATCTGAGATCCCCACCCCCATCACTGCTGCAATGAGCAACCTCTACCCCCACTGTGAGCCATTCCTTTATAGTACAACACATTCTTTTCATCAGGATAACGACAAAAAGGACAGAGCCTCAGCTGAGATATCCCAGGCTGTTGGACTTCATGGTGAGTGACCAATGAACCTATGAAGCATGTGTTTGGACAGTAGAAGGAAGCCAGAGAAAACCCACGCATGCAAACTCCACACAGAAAGGCCCCCCATTGGTCTGAATGTTCAAATAACTGGATCAAGATCAAATCTAAATACAAATAGACCATTTGCAATAGCAAATAAAGGCTTTATGTACCAGAGTTTAAAATTTGTCCTGATTTGGCACATTTCATTTCTTTAAACTATGACTCCTTAGTGGACGGAGTGCACGAGATGTTAAACAAATGGACCCAAATCCCCATATCAATGATTGGCCGTATAAATGTATCAAAATGCTTCTTTTACCTAAATGGTATATCTTTTTTATGCTCTATCCCTTCCTTTACCAGATATATTTTCTCAATACATTATTAATTGATTTAATCAATTAATTTG
This sequence comes from Oryzias celebensis, assembly GCA_014656515.1. Classification (NCBI taxonomy): domain Eukaryota; kingdom Metazoa; phylum Chordata; class Actinopteri; order Beloniformes; family Adrianichthyidae; genus Oryzias; species Oryzias celebensis. Next base: position 45,751 of record BNCR01000042.1, read on the forward strand.
GAATAACTAAAAATCTAGACTAAAAACAAAGTTACTGTGTTTAGCAAATGAAAAGGACTTTAACTCCCAGATTTAAAACTATATTATCGGTTTGCCCAATTAAGGTTAAAAATGTATTCTTTTTCACGGCTCCCTCCTCCATCTTGAGTTACTATTGAGCAAACTACAACATCTGAGCTTCTTCTCAACTTATATTTGTATTCAGCCAGTCCTATAAGGTTAATTAAGCAAACAAAGAACCCTTTTCTTAAAAATTCAATTTTAATATGGAACTCTGCTCATAAACATGTTGGAGACACACCAGAGTTTTCACAATTCTCACCTATCTGGGGCAATAATCATTTTACACCTGGCAGAGCAGATGGTGGTTTTAAGATATGGTTCGCTAAAGGTATTGAAAAAGTTTCTGACCTCTACGCAGATAAACGACCTAATGTCGTTTAGTCAGGTATGTGAGGAATACAATATTTCAAGGAAACGCTTCTTGAAGTATGAGAAAAATGGGAAAAAGTTTGTTTGAAGGTTCACAGAGTCAAGCAAAACCAACTTTAAGTTGGTACAATACAAACGGCTGATGCGCACTTACCTTACACCTAGTAGACTAAACCACATATTCCTGGACATTCCAGACATCTGTGTGAAGTTTAACGTGGACAAAGGAACTTGAATCCACTGCTTCTGGGAATGCCCAGTGATCCAATGCTTTATGAGGAGTGTAACTGGAAATATTGGTCATATTATTCGAAGGAGTGTTGCGTAGTGTGTTCTGTTGTGTGTTAGGTATATGCCCTCAAAATGTTGTAGTAACGCAGAAACAATCATTACTTGTTGACTTTGGACTTTACAAGCCAGAGGAACTACAGCATTGCTGTGGAAGAGCATGGACACTCTCTCAACAACAATAACAAAAGAACAAATGTGGACAAAAGAATTGATGACAAGTCTAGCTTTGGAGAGACTAACATATATTGTTTAAAAAAATGGAAAAAAAGACGTTTGAACTCTTGTGGAATCCTTATAAAAGTTTTTCCAAAGGACATCACACTGCTGATTTACAGCATGGACCCTTTTTTCCTCCTTAAAACGAATCGCTAAAACTTGGTTATTTGAATTGATTGCTTTTGTTTTATTTTGCTTGATACTTTTAATGCCAGATTTAAAATTTTTGGATGTGATGTTGTTAAACCATAGAAAATCACAATAAAGATCATTTGAGAAAAAAAAAAGTTTTTTAAATGGCATTTTATATGTAAGGTGACGTGTCCAACACAAGAACACCACCTGAACCACCTTAACACCACAAAAAACACCAGCGTCCATTTTCACCATGGACAGCGAAAGTCACATTGTTAAAAGGATAAAAACACAACATCATTCCTGAGATGAACATGCATTTATAAAGACTCAGTGAGGACAGAGAGGGCCAATAGGCCTGATTGCCAAAGTTTTGGATGAACTGCTGGACACCACTCCTCTGGGGGGAGGGGGACGGACCAGAGACCCAAAGGAGATAGAAAAATCGAACTGATGGTCCTGAGATACACTCCCCACACAATCAATTCTGTTTGTGACATATTCGGATACTAATAAGAAAATGAATGAAAGCGCTCGCAGAGAAGAACTATATCATTTACATCTACTGTCCTCCAAACCTACACTTTTCTACTGCCGTATACCCCACTTAAAGAGACCCACATGCCAACATATTTACCCCATAGTAATGGACCCAGAATGAGCAGTTGATGCTTTCAGAAAGAGAAGAATAGAAATAATGACTTTTTGTGAAACTCACAGTTTTTGCAGGCTCTGGTAGATAAAGAATCCATTTGCTCTCAGTCTCTGAAGATGATTTCTTTGCAGGGACCTGCCGGATGTCAGATTCCTATTTAAGCACTGTCCTACTCACATGAACAAGACACATTTAAATGGTAAATACAATTTCACAAAAACAGCTGTGCAGTCTATTCATTCAGGTAAGCTTGTTTGTGAGAAATGAGGATCAAAGGGATGGGATGATGAAATCATATGACCTTCAAATGAATAAAAAATATGTTTAAAGGGCCCATATCATGCAAAATCAACTTTTTGGAGCTTTTCAGTGTATCATCGTGTTAATTGTTCACTATAAACAACTCCAAGGTGGCATTTTGCTCCATTTACGCATCTCTGAGCATTCCTCTAAAAAGCTCTCTGAGGACCAGCCCCCCCAACCCACGAAAACGAGTGGGTTTTGCATTGTGACGTCACAAAGACGGGAACAGCCTCTTCCAGGAAAAGTCTGCACTCCCAGCATCGCCTCCAGGCTAACACTCACACCGATTTTCTTAGTGGAACTAGCAGTGATCAGCAAAACTCTCATTTTAAATGCTCCGTATACACATCCATCTAAGTTTGGAGGTTGGTTGTTTTTGTGGATGAAACCCAGACAAGCTGCAGAGGCCGGCTCTAGGATGACATGGCCGGCACCCACAATGGGCGAAAGGCAGTGCCCCACAGATTGAGTCTTAGTTCAACTTTAATAAAAAATGTGTTCTTTGGTGTGCCAAAGGTAATGCACTGTCATACAGGACATATGGATATAGTTTCCTCAGAAAGGCTTAAGAATAGCATGATATAGGTCCTTTAAATCTGTGAAAAGAAATCCTCCATCCACTTGTTTTCTAAATAATTTGACACAATTACCCAAAGAAAAAAAACGACAACATTTGATTCAAAGACAGCATTGAGATAAACTCACAATGTTCAATCTACTAAAATGCACAAAGGAAACAAAAGTGTTTTTACACGTCTGTGAAAACACACACAACGTGAACTGCAGCTCAAAGGTTTTTAAAGTTCATTTTATCGGGAGACCCTGAACTGACCAGCAGATTCGGCTGCTCTTTCCAAAGCTTTTAACGGATTAAGTTGATGAAAGTGTCTTCATGCTGGTTTTTCTGGGTTCAGGTTTGTTTTCTACTTTTGGGAAATCTTGATTCTCATTTGGCTCGCTGTCCTCTAAAATTGTTAATTAATGTCTTTTGTCCTCCAAAAGTTAGGCTACTGGTCTGTTAAAATGACGTGCATATGTGGTGCATGTCCATGCACGGCTCCAGGAGGTTTTAGTGGTTTTTCTTACCCACCCAAGGTTCCAAGGTTGGAAACCACTAATTTAAATGTCCCTCAAGCAACTGTGACTTTTCTGGGGAAAAAAAAAATCTTCCCAAATCTTTTAGGCCTTGTGCTTTCTTGATTGATGACTATAGATGATGATGTGTTCATGGCCCCTATGTTTGCCATGGAAGACTGCTTACCCAGACAAGATAAGCCCAGTAATGAGAGCTACAACATGAGATTTAACCCCCTCATGCCTGACTTTATTCCTAATTACATAAAATAATATCTTCTTCACTGCATTTTTTTCATTCAAAAAGAAGATAAATTAAGTGAAGTTCTGGATTTCATGGTATGTTGGGAAATTAGTGACTCACAGCATGAGTAGGTTAAGGTTATTTTCAACAATTTCCCTTTTATCCTCTGGATTTTTCTGTTCTTTTTCTTGAATGGTTTGAAATTCTTAACGGGAATTATGGAGTCACTTTACCTTTCTGTTATCCCGTGTCTTTGGCACGCTTACATCCAGTTAAGAACTGTACTGTTCTATACTAACGTTTTTGCCCTCCAGGATTTAACCTCCTGCTTTTGGATCATCCACAGCACTGCTTCCTGACAACCTTAAACCAGCACGATTACAACTGTCCCACATCTTTATGAGACTAAATTAACTGCACTTATGCTTTTGGAGAGTGTGGGACATTCTCAATGCACACAAACTGCAGTTTGAATGCAGGTAAATCTGTCACTTTTGCCTGAAGCATCACACAAAAGTGACAGATGTGACTTGTCAGACAGGTCACATCTGTCTAACAGCACTCCTTTAAAAGGTGAAATATGCACAACGACATGACATTTGCAGTAATTCAACATCATCACAAGAAAAAAATCAGTCTCCTCAGTAGTTTTTTTTTTCTAGAATGCTGGAAATGAACATCAAAAACATCTTTCTTTCAGTATTTCCGATGTTTTCCTTTGTTTCTACATGTTCTGTTCGGCTTTGAAGTGAAACTCAAAGCTCTTTGTGGTCAGCATCACGCAGACACAACTCAGTAATTGTTCACTTTCTGGTATGAGGTCTCATTTATTACATAGAAAATCCCAGTTTTTTGAAAGGCAACAATTGTGTCTTCTATTTGTTGAAAAGGTTTTCCTGGAAATGACAACTCTCTGATGGATGCTCTGACATTGCTGTATGTGAGCAGCGAACAGCTGTGCTGATGAGGAATCTTTCTGAGGTTTACTTTAGCTCTGTGTGCTGAGCAAGAGGGATGGAGGATTTGTTCTACTCACATCATGGTGATATTTCTCGCCACCACTGGAATATTTTGAAGCTGTGCACTGTCACAGTCCAGCTCCAGGTCTAAACACTGGCACCGCTCTGGAACTGCACCCAGCACTGGAGAGAGGGGGGGCATCAGAGGACATGTCAATCACAGTGTCGTCCCACATAAGGGTGAAGGTATGATAAACAACAGCTGGCAGCAGAAAGCCCCTTTGCTTTAATAAACAAAAGCAGATTTGATCAGGAGTGACAACATGATCCATAATACTCGCTCTCATTTATTCTGTTTGGATGTGTGGAATATTGAAGGAAACAGATAAAGAAAGAAAGAGGAAGTGAGGACATGTCATAAAACGACACAAAAGAAAATTCATGAAAGACTCCTCAGCTCAAAAACCCACTTCCATTCACAGATAATTACACGTTTACAACACGCCGCCTTTTACACTGTAAATGCAGAAAGAGAGATTTCCGCTTGTCAGAAGTTCATGTTGACAACCTAACAGCCATGATGAAAGCCAAGAGAAGCCCAACAGTGAACATGACCAACATGAGAGGAAGAGTAGTGCTGGCTTGCATGGGGTTTCTCTGCTATAAAAGCAGGTCAATTGTTTCAGATGGAAATGAAAATAGTTCTACAAAGCTAATGTTGGTGCTTCAGATGTTCTCCACACTACATGCCCGCTCTGTAACCACTGGGTTGTACTTTTCTTTTTTTGTTACTTGTCCTGTCCAGCAGCTGAGCAAACAAATGAAAGCTGAAGCCTTTTGGTTGGACAGATGTTCCTGTTTCAATCTTATGTTTGTATACTTTTCTTTTGTTGGACCGGACAGAAACGAAGATGAGAGTGGGACGTTGAAGATGAGCATAAAGGCACGGAAGAAAGGGGAGAAAAAAGGGGTTAAAGAAGTTGGAGGATGCATAAGGAAGTGCTCAGCTACAGTACGTGCTACAGCTCACACTCATGCATACAAACACACACGGAAAGCATTTCATTCTGTCAAAGAAAAGCTGACACCTGTGCTCAGGTGAGCGTTCGTGTTCTACTGTGGTGTATAATGGAATGTAAAACGAGGGCGAGTGGAGATGGTTAACCTCATGGCTTTGGTTCTGCATTACATTCAGCTTCAACCCTTTAATCCGTCTATCTTCATCTCTGTATCAGAGTCTGTAAACCAGCATCGTGGCTGCTCTCCACCGTCTACACCTTTCCTTTCATTCTTGATGACGCTCTTCAGTCACACATCACACCTCTTCATGTCTTTCCCACACACTCTGCTGTTCTGGACTGTTGACCCTAGGAACTTAAAGTCCTCCCTCTTCTTCACCCCTGCTCCCTGTCACCTCACCATTCCTCTTCAGTTTCTTTCTTCAGCTTCTTTTCTTTATCTGCATGAAACCAAGCTGTTGATCACAAATGTCCACCACTCTGTCTAGCTTTTACTACTCTTTCCTAAAACATCATTGTATGATTAATCCGCTTTATTCCTCTGTAGTTTTCATAACTCTGCACATCTCCTTCTGATAAATCCACTCATTATCTTCTTCATTGTTTTCCTCACTTCATCCTTACTCATTTTTGCCTCTTCCTGCTCCACCTCTTCTCCCCTGTGATGTTCTTCATTCATCGACTCTTTATAATCCTCCTCATTTCATTTCGTCACACTTGTGGAACCTGTCAACACATTTCCATCATTGTTCTCCATCACTTTAACCTGCTGCTCATCTACCACCTTCACCTTCACCTGGTGCTGCATCTCCTGGACTCTTGTCCTTTATCCTCAGTCTATCTTCTATCTTTATCCCTTTTTTCTTCTTGACTTCTTATTCCACCATCAAGTTTCCTGATCTGCTTTCCTTATTCCAGATGAAACACCAAGTACCTTGCTCCCAGTTTCCATGATCCCTTTAGCTAAAGATCTCCAGTCATCTGGAAGAACCTCCTGATCTCCCAAAGTCTGTTTCAACTCCTCTCTAAAAGCCACACACCACTCTTCCTTTTTCACCTTCCACCACATTGTTCTCTGCTCTGCGCTTGTGCTCTTCATCCTCCTCATCGTGAGTCATTCTCACACCCTCATCCTATGATGCCAGGCTGAACTCCCCCAAGCACCACTTTGCACTCACTGATCTCTCATTCAAAGTTTGAATGTCATCTTTCATGTAGATTCAAGTAAAAATGTTTCTCTGACCATTCAATCTGATTTAATGGATCCTTTCATGCAGCATTTTTTAAAGGGCCTATATACATCATACAACATTTACTCTTTTATTTGCTTTTTATTCACACTGAGACCATTTACTTTGACTTTTTCCTTTTGCGCATCATCATCAGAAATAAAATAGTACCCGAAATCAGAGAAAAGTAAAAGAATAAACCAAAATGCTTCAAAAAGCCTACATGTGTTAGTTTGATCTCTTCAAATCAGGATATTGGAACTATCAAACGAAACACATCATTTTATCATGTTTAGACTCACGTTTATAACATTTTCTTTGGTCCATAAATGAAATCAAAATCTTTATTTTGGGGTTTTTAGACCAAAGTTCTTTTGTTGGATGTGCAAGCACAAACGGATTTAGTCCAACTTTTGTCTTTCCCTCTCTAAAAGTGACTGACCTTGTTCAACAGCGTCCTGACCAGTGACCCAGAGATCTCGCAAGCACACTTAATGAGTGTGGTACCAAAGCACCTGTGTGTAGTAGCTCTAGTGTTTTCTCAAGCAAGACGTTGGTAAGTGAAGGATGCAGTTTTAATGTGGATTCCAGCACACAAGAGTATAAGAGGCAACAAAAGAGCAGATAAGGTTAGAAACAAGCAGAAAGTAAACTAATTCTCTGAAACTGACGGGAAGTTCAGTTTTCACAACAGCGCTAAAAACTTAATACAAAGCTTGATGGAGGTATAATGTAGAGGGAGAAGGCAGTAGCTCATCACACTGAGAGTCCGTGTAACTTAAATAAACTGATTCTGACACTAATCACTGGTTATTGGTAAACAGCTCACAGGGTGATGTCAGTCAGGATGATGAAACCATTTGTTTTACAGCTTGTTTGAGCAAGAAAAAACAAAAACACCATTTCATAGCAATTCATACTTGGCTATAAAAAAGTTTTTTAAAGCTTGTAACATGAACTGGAAGGGAGGTTTGCCGTACATTTTTATGAAGCACTGAGCTAATAAGCAGTGTTCAGTCGTTGGGGTTTTACGTCTAAAAAAGGACCCTAAAATGCAACAACTCAGGACAGTAGATATATGCAGTTGTTATTGCACTTGTTAGTAAGGAACAGAATAGTGGCGAGCAATACTCTAACCAGCAGGTGGTGATGATACGCGCTGCGTGTAGCAGACGAACAGGGAGCCTGAACGCTCTCAGTCTCAGCGACCGTACAGCAGATCGCTCTTCCACAGCTGCTTAGCTGGATGATGCACAATCACATTCGGTCTTTTTGGGTACAAAGGAATCTGTGAGTCGAGGAACATGGGTAGTTCAGGAATCCATGAGTCATTAGAAGATGGAAGCACCATGGGAGGAGAAGGAAAGGACCGCGAGTCAAGATTCACAGTTAGGGATGTCTCGATCCCATTGTGTGATCGGAAATCATGTGGTTGATGACTCGATCGAAACCGAATGTTGCATCCTTTGACATAGAACACTGGACAGCTCAACCCCTCCCATTCACGTCCCAAACAGGAAGTACCTGCTGGTTCCCAGAAGTCAAAATCCCATAGACTTCTATAGAGAAATAGACAGTTATTACAGCAGTTTTTATTCAAACCTTTATTTAGACTGGAGTGGTGCACAAAGATAAGACAGTTCAGATGCAAGAGCGCCATGGCTGAAACAGCAGCAGTTAACAGACCCTCAGCCAATAAAAAACAGGGGAAACAAGATAATAAAGAAATTCAGAACTACATCAGCGAGAGCATAAAGGTTAAATCACACAAAGTGCAAGCAGGCCATTTTTTCTATTTTCAAGTCATTAAAAAAATCCCCAAAAAAGACACCTGATCTTTGATCTGCCCTGAAATGTGTTCCCAACTTAGGAAGCAGCAAATTTCAACATATTATTTAAATATTCTCTGCGCTTCATAAGCACTATCTTTTAAATTATCTATCTTTCACAAACAGGGGTGAGTGCAGTCTTTCAGGTTTGTGGTGGATCTTAAATCTGCAGGAAAAGAGCGGAATGAAGAAAAAGACATGCAAAGATGCAAGACTTTGGTATGATTCGGCCTGGATTCAAACTCTGAACCTGCCAGTCTCAGGGTAAACACTTTGGCCATTGAGCCGCCACAGCCAAGAACAAATGACTATCAACAGGACCCTTTTTAGTCTCACATGAAAGTTTAATATGGAACAAAAACACCAGCTTGACCTTCATTCTTTGTAACAGCTTCTGAACATGCAGAGCTAAAGAGAAAAAAACCTGTCAGTTGCTGTGCATGGAATACTGGAATGTATTACAACTGAAATCTGTAATGAATCAGGAAAGAATGTCATTATAGGCTGAATATACAAGTCACCAGGGTCAAGCTTAGAGGTGTTCAGTGACTGGATGGAAAAAAATGTTTCACTAAAAATAACAAAATATTGTTTATTTATGGAGATCTGAATTTAGATCTGATAAACCCCAGCAAACATAAAGCAACAGCTGACTTTATCAGCAGAATGTACAGTATGAGTTTCTATCCAACCATAACAAGACCCAGCAGAATTACTACTAACAGAGCTACTCTTATTGATAATATATTTACTAATAATATAGAAAGCACTCATATGAGTGGACTCATGATATGTGACATAACTGATCTTATACCAGTTTTCACACGATTTGATTTTAACGTGACAACAAAGAAAATAATCAAAGAACCAGTCTAGAAAAGGTTAAGAAATGAAAAAACAATGACCTCCTTTAATAATGACTTATCCAGACAGAACTGGAACTCTGTGTACAGAGAGAAAGATGTGGACGCCTCTTATAAATGAATGTTTTTAGAAATATTTACAAAAACTGTCCATTCATCAATTCAAGAACAAATTTGCTAAATGTCCTTGTTTAACAACTGGTCTACAAAATGCTTGTAAAAAGAAAAATAACCTCTATAAAAATTCTTTAAACAAAGGTCAAGAGAAAGTGAACAGAGATACAAGTCTTACAAAAATAAACTAACTGAAATAACACGGCACAGTGAAAAAGTATACTACAATAATCTACTGAATGAAAATAAAAACAACGTGAAGCAAGTTTGGGAAATATTAAACAGTATCATCAAAAAAGGGACAAAAAAGCGAACATATCCAGATTACTTTATAGATGAGAAGGGTTAAAGCTTAATTAATGAAGCAGCAAACAGTTTTAACAACTATTTTGTAAACCTGGGCCCAAAGTTGACAGCAAAAAGTGCAAAACCAGCAAAGTAAATATTCCACCATCACAAGGATCCCAAACTCAATCTTTCTCTCTGAAGTGAACGAAAATGATCTGATATCAATTGTTAACAAATTCAAGAGTAAAAACTCAGCAGATTGTAATGATATTGATATGACAGTAGTGAAGAAGGTAATTAACAATATCACTAAGCCTCTAATATACATGTGTAACTTATCACTACAAACTGGGAAATTCCCAAACAAAATGAAAATTGCAAAAGTGATTCCTATTTATAAGAGCGGAGACAAATACCTTTTTACAAACTATAGACCTATTTCTCTCCTTCCACAATTCTCCAAAATTTTAGATGTATTAATGTAATGTAATTACATGTTCTAATGATAATCAATGTTTATTACAAATTAGTTACCTACAGTGTGAATCAATAACGATTATAGAAAATGCTACAATTCTCTCAGATGATAAACTAATGTTTGTTACTTAAAAACTTGATTTCCAATGTGTAAGGATGATTTCTGGGTTAAAATAAAATGACATTCTAATGATGAGTATTACATAACTGTTACATGATGTGTGATTCATGTTACTGTTTACTGAAATAATGAAATCATGTTTTTTGAGAATAATTAATAAGAACTCAGTTTTGTGAAAATTCTGCACTAGATCTGATCAGAAACGGATTATAAACCAGACTATGAAATGAAATAACTATGTAGGGGTGGGATTATAGAAGTTCACTTCTTCCCACTATTTTTCAAACAATCAATCAAGCTCTACTAATCACTATACTTAACTTATGTTACAAATGTGACTTGTGTGCATTGTTTTTGTTTGTTTGTTTTGTTTTTTTCTTTTCTTTCTTTTTTCTCAATCAATGCATTTTATTGTCTCAGTAATGAGTTTGATCATTCTGTGTGATTATTTTTGTGTACTACCCGATTTATGCTTGAAATAAATAAATCAATCAGTCAATCAATCATTCATTCATTTTCTGAACCGCTTTATCCCTTTCGCGGTCACGGGGCTGCTAGAGCCTAACCCGGCTACTCATGGGCGAAGGCAGGGAACGCCCCTGGACTGGTCGCCAGTCTGTCGCAGGGGCCACAGTCACACACCCATACACACTCACATCCACACCTACGGACAATTTAGAGTCACCAATTAACCTATGAAACATGTTTTTGGACGGTGGGAGGAAGCCGGAGTCCCCGGAGAAAACCCACACATGCACGGGGAGAACATGCAAACTCCACACAGAAATATCCCCCATTGTTGACTGTGACGAAGCAGCGTCACAGGTAGCAGGACAGCACCTGAACACCAGTCTCAGTTTTTGTTTCCTTTTTTTTGTCCCTTGTCATTTCATAGTCCTTTAGTTTATAGTTCGCACCAGACACAAACACACATACAGGCAAACAAATCATTCACAACATCATAGCCCACATTCTGTTTATTTCTAAGGGTGCACACTTAGTTTTAAATATAGTTCTACTCACCATCTAGACCACAACATTCAAACCAGAGCCATAGCATTTGTACACATCATCAAATACATAGGACACAGGAATTGACCTCATACTGTATGTCTGAGTTGAAAGTTTCTTTTTTATTTCTTTCTTCTGTCTATTTAATTTTTGTTTCATACTCTGTCCACAGGTTGAAAAATGTTTAATTATTTCTACTTTGGATTATGTATTATTGATTTAACAGGTTTAAAGGCAGGACTTTATTTCAGCAAATGTTTGGTTAATTGGCCTGTGGGAGGGACTAAGCCTTTATAAGGAGGGAATCTGGCAGTATGGGAAGAGCACAGTCTTGGTTGCAGTGGTGGGAACAATCGCTCTCTAGTGTGTTGTGGCATTGTTGTTTTTGGGGAACAATAAAATCCTATTGTTTCCACCTTTAAACGTCCGCTGGCTTGGTCATCTTATGTTTTTCTGAGAGTGCATTCCACACTGTGAAGAACCCCGTCACAGCGATACTGTTTCAAGTCCCCCAGGACTTGAACCGGGAACCTTCTTGCTATGAGGCAAGAGTGCTAACCACTGCACCACCGTGCAGCCCCGACAATCAATCAATCAATTAATAACAAAATGCCAAACAGAGTAAAACACCCAGACAAAAACATATAGACAAGAACCCACACTAAACCCCAATCCGCCCAGACAAACAAAAGTAATCGCATCCCACAATTGTTTGCGCTGCATGACTGCAGGCCCCATGTGTCTGTGACCATCACTATAAATGCTTTGGTGCTGTTTCAGGTGACCCAAGAGGACACATGGCTGTGCAGATCAAATGGCGCGTGGTGTGTGCTAGTTAGCTTTTTGCTCCAACGTCACATGTCAATCATCATAAAAATATCACGAGAAAGGGGCAGGAGCAGGCGCCTACTTAACTGAGTGCAGCTAGATGACTACAAAACAATGCATTGTGGGAAACAGTGACCTGACAGTTCTTGTATCTTGAAGTGATGCTGATCAGAAACGGCTGGAGCTCAATGAAGGACATTTTGTAACTCTTTCTGCAAATATTACATCACTGATGAAAAACTAAACAAGATTTGTATTTACCCAAATGCTTGCGTTCAATGAAATCAACATCACTCAGATTAATTAATCATCAAGAATTATTTTTCTTCAGTCATTTTATTTACCGATAATCATTTTGGTTTTAATGCTAAACATCAGACAGACATTTGCATTTATGCACCAAAACAAACTCATCATAAGTACAGGCCTCACAAATCATCTGTGGTTATGTGTTTTGTTGTTGCCTTTAAAAGTTCACTTGTGAAGCCCCAAGTGCAAGAAAAGTGGACCCTAAGATCTGATGGAGCCTTTTCCAAAGAGAATGACCCAGAACAATGTTTGTTATTGTATTTACTGGTTTTATTTTCAATTTCTTTTTTAGCATAGTCTGCTTCATTTTTCATACATTGTGTTTCTTATACAGGAAAGAAGAAATTTCCTTAGAATTTGTCTTGAATGTTCTATATATTTTGCAATAAGTGATACAAAAATAAAAGTAAACTAATGTTTTTAAGTTATAATTTTTACTATGTATATTTTAACATTCTTTTGACAGTCTTTTGATCAACACATTTGATTTAATTACAGCATCACTTCAAGAAAATGTTACATTTTTTGTTACACAATAGTGTTTGCTTATTATTCGATCAAATGGAAATCAATGCTGTAATTGTTCACCATTTAAAATAATTGTATGTACACGGTCAATGTATGACTACATTTATTCATAGACTTGACCTTTGCTCTATCTTGACGCCTTATCATGACGCATAGAAAAAATGCCTTTTTTTATTTGATAAAAATTTGCATTCAAGATTCTCTGCATTTTATGCTTCGACTTCCATGAAAGCTACTTCTTATTGGCCACTATGAGCACTGGTAAGGGTATTGGGTGGGACATTGAGCGGGGCATGGCTGGATAGGTTTTTTTTGACTGCTGTATATGGTAATATCATTTTCAGATGTTCACTATATGCCATTGCTTTTAGTGATCATCACTTGATCACTTTTGTTATTATTGTTGGGTCTTTTACTAGGAGGGTATCTTCTTGGCATTTTAACACTAAACTTCTTTTTTGGCAGAGTTTTTGGGCACGGATGATGATCAAAAAAAGAATTGGGAGGGTGTGATGGAGCGTGTGTTCCAGACAGTCTAGATGGATATACCTGCTACCACAACTTTCTTACCGGGGTTGAACTCGTGTTGCCAATAATCTGGTTGCCTCGATGCTCTGGCACAGACTGACAGTGCTGTCGCCTTCTGCAAGTTTTATTTCGGCAAATTAGAAGATCTTAGTGGACTTTTTCTGGTCTTGTCACTACTGGTTGAGGTCCGCTGTCCTCCATCTTCTAGTTCAGGAGGGCGCACAGGGACTGGTTGACATCTGCTCACTAGTGGCGGCTTTCAGGCTGAGGACCATTCAGCATCTCCTCTACCAGATCTACTGGATTTTCCCTTCCCTTCAATGCAGGTCTCTGCATCCTGTGATGAGCGGGTGGAGGACACTGTAGACTGTTGACTAGGACATCCCCATGGATGGGGAATTTGGAGACAATAGGAAGGAAGACCCTCTATCTTGTGTCGGTGAAGGTTTTAAATGTGCGCTCCCTTTTTGACGTCACAGTGTCGGGGTGGACTGGTTGTTTTGTCGCCGGGTTTTCCCCGAGAGGCTGGTGGAGATCCCTGTACAAAGCTCCCGTGGAAAAACTGTGACCTCCAGTGGAGGGTCGTGCATGGGATCATAGCCACGAACAGATATCTGACACAGGTTAATCCTGGCACAGGGGATGGGTGCCCGTTTTGTTCATTAGCGAGTCGTTGGTCCACCTGTTTGTTGAATGTCAGCGTCAGACAAGTCTTTTTTCTTTTCTACAGGTGTTGTTTGAGGGGTTGGGGTAACGGTTTAGTTTGGTTTGCTTCATTTACGGTCCAAAATAAGAGACTAGAAAACAGAGTGCACACACGGTTGAACTTCCTTTCAGCTAAACTGGCTGTTTGGATGTCCCGGAAAAACTGGATCCAGGGGACTGGGTCCGATGATGTCCTGTTTCTCTTTAAAAGACTTTTGGCAGCTCGTTTAGGAAAATAGTTTTTACAATCTTACTAATTCAGTTAAAGATTTGGTTAAAATTTGGACCACTGAAAATATTTTATGTTCTGTCAGCTGAGACTCTTTGGTGCTGAATTTTTGAGTTCAGATTTTTTACATTTGTGCTTCTTGAAGCTTATCTCCTGTCCGTGTAATTTTTAATTTGGAAAGTGCTGATCGATTATTAAAGGTTTTTTACAACTCAATTCTTTCTTTCCTATTCTTTCTTTCTCTTTTTTTCTTCCTTTCTTCCTTTCTTTCTTCAATCACAGACATTTGGTTTTAGATCTGGAGGATTGTCTTTCTTTGATTATTATAATGCAGAATAAAGGTCTGACTCTCCATAATCTTTACTTAAAAGAGAATTTGCCTTTGGAGCTTTAAGCAAAAATAACTGTAAAAGTGTCACTAAAAAAGCTCTTCAGCAGCTTCTGGCTTAAGTAAAATGCTGATCCTATGACAGGAGTTACTGCACTCATAAATACCATCGCCTGAGGAGAACCGTGCCTTCCACCAGAAAAACATGAATCTTTTACTTCACAGCTGGATCAGATGACATTTTATTTGCATTACACAAAGTTTGAAGCATCATTACTGCTGTAATGGATGAAACAGGAGACAGCTATTTTTTCCTCTGCTAGACTGTAAGTTCAAGTTATTTTCATGTGATTTCCCTGCAAGTTGGAGCGCCACAAAGAGGAGGTGAAGGAGGAGTAGGCAGACAAAAAAGCATAAAGCAGCTTGTTTACAAGAGTATCCTCACAAAGTAAAGAGCATATAAAATAATGTTTGGTGGAGCCATGGCTTGTTTGGTTTGTCGTGTTGGTTTGATGGATAAGTGTCAGTTCAAACCACACAAGGAGGTGAAGGATGAAAAACAACAAATATTCTTAGGGTTTCTGCTCTTCAGACCAGCTGGACTTTAGAAGAGGTCTTGTTTCTCAACAGAGAAGCTTCTTCAAAGCTGAAGAAATTCAAAATTAAAAAAAAATTTAATCAGGTGAAAAGCAACTTTTGGTTGAAGATTTAGATTCTAGTGTCTCAGACAACCAGACTTGGATAAAGAGAATTTTCACTGGAAAGTATCACTGAAATTAGTCAATGTTTTTTTAATACATTAAAAAATAATTAGACGTTAGTCTTTTTTTATTTCTACTGATGAATATGTGAAATGCTTCTGCAGCTTGATCAATACGATAAAAATATTTTTAGTTGTTTCAAGTCAGCTTTGAGATGACCTACACATGTTTAAATAAGAGTCACGATATCATATCATACAGGGTCTCAAATCCATAACCTAAATGTTGCCAATTCCAGCAGCAGAGATTTTTAAGAGACTTTCAGGTAAGACGTTTCACACAAACAAGAAGCTGTTTTTTTTTTCTTTTTTTGCTCTGGCAACTCGCCTAGGATCTTTTTTTTGGTTGCTCATTATATTTAGCACACTAATGTTTCCTATAATAATCCATGTAACCTTTAATGTTTGTGTGCTGCAGAGTGAAAGAGAATTTCATTCTGAAATGAAGCATCACATCTACCACACCAGACAAGACCCAAAGTGTAGGCTCTGTAAAGAGGAGCCTGAAACAATCCAACACAGAACTGCAGGCTGTAAGATGCTGGACGGGAAAACATACATGGAACGCCACAACCAAGTGGTTGGAATAGAATACAGGACCACGTGTGCAGAATATGGACTGGAAACCCCAAAGTCAAAATGGGAAACACCTCAGAAAGTGGTAGAGAATGAGAGAACAAAGATCCTGTGGGACTTCCAGATACAGACGGACAGGATGGTAATGGAACCAACCAGACATTGTAGTGATGGATAAAGAACAGAGGAAAGCTGTTGTGGTGGATGTAGCAGCACCAAGAGATGGAAACATCAAGAAGAAGGAACATGAGAAACTGGAGAAATATCAGGGACTCAGAGAGGAACTGGAGAAAGCTTGGAAGGTGAAGGTAACAGTGGTTCTCGTGGTAACTGGAGCACTCTGGGCTGTAACCCCCAAACTGGAGGAGTGACTACAGCAGATCCCTGGAAAGACCTCAGACATCTCAGTCCAGTGCTAGGAATAGCGAAGATACCGCAGGACCCTCAAGCTCCATGGCCTCTGACAGAGGACCTGAGTTTGGGGTGAGGAACCACCAGCGGAGGGTGAGAAGAGATACATAAGAATGTAACTATATACAGTATTTATATATATGAGAGTGAACATATGTAAAGAAAGTTCATATTAGCAGCAGGCTCTTCTTATTTTTGTCTCTGTGTGTCATCTTCCTCTTTGTATTTTTCCTTCAATTTAGAGTCAGAAGGGTCACACTCATGAAGTTGGTTCAAAATACATAACAGGCCAAAGATCCATAATCTATAAGGCAGTAATCCATAAAACAGGCCAGTCTGCCACAGGTCAGGTAGGAAAAACCTGGTTAAATCTGTCAGGATCAAAACCACAAACTTGAAAAGCTTCTGCAAAGTACAAAACCTCCGAGCAGATACGAGGAGGAGTCTGTGGTGAGAAGCTGATGAGGGTATGTGGCCAAACAAAAGGATGAATTTTGAATAATAGACACCGTGACACGTCCAGCATCCCATCACACCTGTTTCATTTGTTTTTGTTGTCTTCATGACTCTGTGGTTCTTCTCAGGCATTACTATACTGTCTGTGATTCTCGTGTTGTGTTTTTTATTGCTGGTGTTGTTCCCACTCCGTGCATACATTCTGCACGTTCCCACTTCTGCCATATTTGCATGCTTAAAAAATGTTGAATGTGAATCTTTTGACCCATGCTCTGTTTGTGTGCCTCTTATGCATTCCTCAGCCAACTCTGCTTCACATTTCACCCCTCAAACATACTGCATTGGCCTTCTAGGATTATTATTCAAAGATCAGATCTCTGATGTATTATTTGAACAATTACAACAGTAAAATGCAAAACACAAAGCTGTCAGAATAATAAAAACATTTATTCTTCAGAAATATTAAGAACTGAGTTTTAGTTCCTTAAGGTGCAGTTGTGTTTGTGCTACAAAAGGGGCGGGGCGGTTGTAAAGAAGAGGGGCTTAAGGTGAACACAGGTGTGTCTTGCAGTTCCCATGAGATATGCATGGCGACCTCAAGAGACGTCATGAAAAACGGGTCATACCATTGCCCTGTATGTTGTAAGAGTATTGTGAAGTATGTTTAAGGATAATGTAAACTATAAAAGTTGCATTATCTGCAATTATGCTAGTGTGAATGCTTTTTGCTGAAGATGTTGAAGACATTTACTGTAATTGTTGAGGGATTTGCTGAAAATGTTGAAACAATTTCATAATGCTTAAGTTGCTAAAGAACTTAAAGATGCAGAAAGTTCTCAAAGAATTTGAAAAATAAATGATTTTTTTTTCTTATAAAGCTACTAGCAGACAGAGTTGTGCTTCCTACTGTACATTTCTACTAACATGACAGATACACAGTTGTTGTGTCGTCAACTCTGTGATGACACACCTTTGATCACCAGCAGTCTGGATTACATCCAAGAAGAGCGTAAAGATCTGAACCTGGAAACCTCAGCTCACTGCTGAACATAACCAGAGACAAACTGCTGTATCAGAATGACTTCATTCCTGTCCACTGCACCACATGATTATTTGTGCAGATCTCTTTGAGACTGTGCCTCTGATCACACAGCGCAGCAGGAACTATTTCAAATGGACGTGAAAGGGCCTGCCATTTCTTGTAAGATGGTTATAATGACCCAATAAAAAAGGAATATTAAAGCATGCTATTTCAAAACCATGTTTTCCTTTGTGGTTGTGAAAACACAGCATGAAAAGAAAGCAGGTCAACAGCTATCAGTGATATTTTAACAAACAACATTTTATCTTAACAGAGCATGGTTGCAGCACCACTGGTGACAGCATGCTGTGTCTACAGAACGTTTCATACCTTTCAGCATGGCTGTTAAGTTAAAAATGTAAATAAACGTCCTGCACTGGAAAGAATAATTCAGTAATGTGATGGAAAGGCACAGAGCAAAACCTGGAAATGTGATTTGCACATTTTCAGCTCTGCAGCCAATGGCAAATTAAAAGAGTAATGAGGCTTCGTGCACGTTATTGATCTTCAATATAAATGAATCTGACATAACATCTATCAGCTATATTCATAGCTGTCACATTTACAGAAGGAACTCCACAATCAGCAGCCCGGCTGAGGCGGCCTGACACTAATGCTGCTGGAGGACTGACCGCACATGCAGAACATAAACCGAGCAGCATTGAGTCAAATGTTGACCTGCTATATACCATGCTTTCACCTTGAGTATCCTAGTCTCAGTCTGTAATTCACACAGACACCCCTGTAATGTTCTGCTTCTGCATGGGGACAGGCAAAAGGATGCATGGTCTGGAAATGGACATGGTGTCAGAAAGAAATGAGAAAATGCAGATGTGCGGCCAGACAGGACTCTGCTCCTTAATATTCAAGGGAGCTGACATTCTTCAAAAATACTTCATTTAATGGCCAACCTCATATCAATAAATAAACAAGGATATGAAGTCTTGTAGAAAGGAAGTCTTGTTCTGGCGACCTGTAGCCTTACAAAAACAAAGTGCTGCAACCAGAATTGAGCTTCAGATTTTGTAGTCAGAGAAAACAATAATGTTGTTGAAAGACAATCAAAAAGTAAGAATTGATTTTTAACGTTCACTTTAAAATAACAAGGAGAAAACCAAAACCCAGATTTCACAGCAGTGGCAGATGTCCAGGGATAGATGGATATCTATTCTTTATGTTGAATGAATAACTGCAGTCAAACTGTACATGCTGCAACATCAGAGAAAGAAGAGGTCATTCCACCAGTGAGTGACGCAGGAACCAGAACCCATGAGGCTTTCCTGAGTCCTCAAACACGCTGGTGACCGCTCTGAGTTCTTTACCGACTCAACAGCTCAGATGGGAGAAAGTGTGTTTATGACAACTTTCTGATCAACCCTTTATCAATCAAAAGCCTTCTTTCACACAGCTGTGGCCCAATGAAAGCAGAGCTGAGGTCTGTCTCAGCTTTTCCTGGACTGTGCTGATGTCTGTTCAGACGCTTACTCAGAGGAACCTTTTTAACCTTCTTGCGTGCTCCTTCACATGATGGAACCAGCAGGAGGGGAACCATGGAGAGGTCAAAACATGACATCCGTCCATCCATCCTCTTCCATAAATACACATCACTGGAACACTGCAGACCAAACATGTGTGTTTTTCTGACCGCTGTAAACAACAGTTGGAATCCTGGATTTCTCTAAACAGAGTGCAGACGAGCTGGCAGAAGTCACATGGTCATGGACAGCACATTGGTCTCCACAGTCCTGGTTTGGACATAATGGATACTTGATTTTTTTTTTTACAACATTCTTTGTGTGTTTCAAACTCCTGTCGCACAGACATCAAAGCAGATGTGTACATAAGTACAATGGTAATACAATTTTCATTTAGAATTAATTCCAAACAAAGAAACTCTTGCTGACTGAAACCGCCTATTACTTTAACAAAAAGTGTCTTGCAGTTATACACAGGGATTGAAATACAATTTCCTGCAGAATCTTCTCAATGTTTCTGGGTGTTTGCCTTAAAGCCACTCTACATTTTCTATTGTTGCCCTGGAAACTGTAATCTGATTGGTCCTGGTTTACTAGTCTTTCACACTCAGGTCTCCTCCCTCCTCCATGGTGGTGGTAGGGTCTCTCCTTGTTTCTGCCCTATGTTGGACTTCCCTGGGGGCTAGCTGCTGGTTTGGGGGCAGTAGTGAGAGACGCTCAGGACGCTGAGCTGGTGGGAGGTGGAGTTTCTGTGGAAAACTTAACCTTTCAGTAGCATTTTGCACTGCAGTAGACAGACGAAGATGCATACTCACCTTTGCACAAAGACAGTAGTTTGTGTGAGTGCAGGTGTGCTAGATGTGTAAAATGTTTCTGTTTTTTTTTAAGTGTACCGTATATATGTATGCATTTGGATTGGTTTAGAGTAACATGAATTCATGAGCGTTAACACATTCCACCAAATAATGGCCATAGCTTATTTGTCTTGGCACAGATGTTTTAGTGTGTAGTTGTGTGTTTGTGAGCAACAATCTGTTGTGGATTTATGGACATGACAGTTATAATATTAAGCTTCGTCTTCTAGTTATCTCTCCACAGTTTTTTTTTTTGAAGTCCTGCCCTCACAGCAAACGCATGCACCCACTCTTTGCTTTCTGCTATTTCTCTATGTCTACTGCATGTCTCCCCATCAAATTCTGTCCCTTGTCTTCTATCAGGTCTAGAGCTTAAGACAAACACAGACACAGTAATAAAAGACAAGCAAAACGTTAAATAAAGTGTAGCCTCAAATACCAGAAGGTTTTGTTGTTTCTTCTTACACATATGTGTCCTTATGAGTGTGTAATGTGATACCCTGTTGTAAAATTAAAACAAAACTAACACACAAAAGCTTTTTTCCATTTTCCTTTGCTCAGCTGCTGGATGAGTTCAAAAAAATCTGATCAGTGATTGTCAATAACATTTCTACCAAAGGTTTGTTTTTTATTGAAGAATTTACGGTTGGACCCAAAAAGGCTCCAAAACAAACACAATGTCAAATACTGTCTGACATTGAAACATTCTATGCAAACATCAAATTCATCTGTGAAATGTGTCACCCTGACTTGATTGTATGTCAATAAAAAGAACAAAGCTTTGAGAAGTGGGGACTCACTTCTGGGCTTTGTACATCGTCCCTCCTGAGTTGGATGAGTGATCATCTCAGCAAAGAGTTTTGATCTTCTTTTCCTAAAGGAGCAGAGCTGCTGGGTTTCATGTTCGGTACAAAAAGGTGAATGTTTCTGTGATCTGAGCTTAAAGAAGCCACGGACTGTCAGTGAGCACAGTGTGAAGCATGCACCTTTCAGCAGGTGCCACTCAAGGTAAAAGCATGAGGTGAGAGTGGAAAAACTGTTCTCTGGAGAAATAAAAGAGAAGCTGAATTTGGTGGCAAAAGCAAAACCCAATAATTTGACTTTTCCTTCAGAATAACGGAAACACATTTTAGAAGCTATGCTCACATTTTAGATCTTTATTTGACATCACTCTAACCTAGAGCAGCAGCTGTTCAATTAAAATCCATTTATCTAGAATAGAATTCTTTAATGAGAGTGAATGTGACTGGGATCCTGTAGAGACCAGCTCAGACTGCTGCTCCTGTTTCTGCTCCCAAACACAAACATTTATAAACACTTATCTGCCTGAAAGCTGCTCACGCTCTCACAAACAAGGCAATGAGAAAACACATGCACATCCATGCAGTGAAGGAACAAGGTAGTCTTCTCCAGCTGTGAGGATCACAGTGGGATTTTAAATCCATGCTGCTGGAGCCAGAAAGACTGAAAAATGATGCTACAATCAAACAGTCACGTCTGGCAAAAACCCAAATCCTACACAGAGAAAAAGTGAACACTGAATAATCCCATGCATCCAACAACATTCACGTCTAAATTCCTAAAAGATCGACGGTGCATCTTACTGGAAATGAGAAAAGGATACAATTGTGGCGATTTTTTAAGGAAATAAGTCAGTGTATTTTTCCTTTTTTTTTCTTTAATTGAGAGTAATTTCTTTAAGAATATTTTTTTGAATTTTGCTTATATTTCAAGGGAGTTTATCAGAGCTCTTCTTTTACTAAATAATAAATACTGCTCACAGTAAGCTATAAGAAAAGCAAAATAATCTTCTGCAAATACGTTAGAGGGGAGAGCTCGCACAAAACTGCATTTATTTGGAAAAAAAAAGTCACGACCAACTTCAAGGCACATCTTACTTGTCACGGACTATTACCTTTAAGATTTTCTTAATTCTGTTAATACCAGGTGGAACCGGTACCAACAGCTTCACCTGCCCCTCCAAACTCCACCTTAACACCTACATTTGAAATCTAGGAGGAGGGGAGGTCTTCCTTTAGGAGGACAAAAACTGAAAAACAGATCTAATGGTGCTAAACAAGTTTTTGTTAAAATGTTTTCAGCTTTTCTAGCTCCAACCCTGAAAATTTAACAGCCTTTAAAAACAGGTCAATGTTTTTGTTTTCTATTATAGTCCCTTTTTGCTTCAATGTCTGAAATCCTTTGAGCTTCCCATTTTGCTAAACCTGAAAAAAGCTCACGTTTGGGCAGCTTCCAGTTTGTAAACCAGACCAACATTTTGTAAATGCCCATCTCTACCTTTTACAGTTGTGCTCATGGGTTTACATACCCTGGAAGAGATGATGATTTCTGGGTCATTTTTCATATTTTTGCACTCATAGTTAGTGTTTGGGTGAAGCCATTGTCAAAACTGATGACAAGATGAATGTAGCATGTTATCAAAAGATTCTGGTAGAAAATGTGCACTTTTCAGCTGAGAGGCTACACACGGGACACACTTGATCATTTCAACATGACAATGGTCCAAAACACAATTTTGTGGCATTTGGGTAAAAACAAAGTATCTTTTCTGGCGATTCAATCATGCAGCCCATTTTTCTTCAGGTGCCTCCTTGTTGTACTTCTTTAAAAATCGACACCACCGTTTTTCAGAGTCCTGGATCACAGTTGAAATTATTTGTGGGTTTTTCTTTGCATCCCTGATGATTTTTTCTGGCGTTTGTGATCGTGGTTTGGTTTCAACAGAACTCCTCACTTTCTACTTCTTGATCAAAGTTTGAACACTGCTGACTGGCATTTTCAGTTCCTTGGTGTCTTCTTATTTCCCTTTCCTGTTTTGTACAGTTCATTTACCTTTTCCCATAGATCTTTGGCAGCTCTTTAGTTTTCCCATAACTCAGGATCCAAAAATGTCAGTGCAGCACTGGATGAAGAATGCAAGGGTCTGTTGGGAGTCCAGAAACTCCAAGACCTTTAGTAGACACATATTGATTGCAGGCAAACAAGTCACAGGTGAGGATGGTTACCTTTAGCTGTCCTTTTTATCAGCTGGTGTGCATTTTTTCAGAACAGTCATCAGGGCATGTGAACTTTGAACAGAGTCAAATGGGAAGTTTCTGTTGTCGTTATAATTTAAAAAGGTAAACAGAATTCTTTTGACAATAAATGGCTTCACCCAACCACTAACAATGAGTGGAAAATGGTTTTTGCGTTATAATTCATATTCTATGAAAAAATATTTGTAAAAATCATGTCTGTAAACTTATGAGCACCTCTGTATGTTAACCCCATGATATTGTAAGGTGAAAGGGACTATTTTGAGTTGCTGTAAGCCCTCAGTTGCAAAAGTTGTTAGTTTTTTTACTTGAAATGAATATGTAGAGAGGCTGAAGATATGATTTTGCCTTTAAGTTAATTGTTGTCAAAGCTGTAAAGCTCAGTTATTTTTTCCAAGACAGGTCAAACACAAGGTTAAGCAAAACATCCTCCTTCAGTTTTACACACAGCCAACTTGAAATCATACCCAACTCCTCTGTTATAAACTCTTAATCTTTATTTTCAATCATGTAAGAATCTTGGGGGCATAAAAAAGAAATTCTTCAAAATGTTTAAAATGTAATGATGGGAGATGATTTTACGCTAAAAGGCTGATCGTTATGGCATTAGTTCATGCAGATTTTCATGCAGATGAAGTTAGTCGTAAGCAGAAGTGAATTCTAATATACTCTTATTGATTAAATCTTGTGCTAATAATTTGCTCATTATGCTTTGCTTCAAGCATTTTTTCCTGCATTTGATGTGATAAATCAGAGGAGTAACGGCTTTCCATCACAGACTCATGAACTCCAGGAAATGTAAAGGTTTCTTCACAACACAAATGACATTAGGGCAAAGAACCCAGTAATGAAGCTGTCATTGTGGTTCTATTTGCTTCTCAAATGGTGTGACTGTCAACAAAGCGCATGGGATTTTATGATGGTTTTGTTCCCCTAAGGATGAGGTGTTTGCAGGTCACAGGATGCACATGTGATGGCAGTACTTACAGCACAAATTGGACTTGGTCTGAGTGTTGTGACTTGGCATTCCAAAGTAGTTGTCAAAAAGATGAGGCCATCCATTATTATCCCCTGAAATACAAAAAAAGACACAAAAAGGGAACAACACAGCTTAGAAATGAATAAAAACTAGAAGATTCAATGTTTTTTTTTTGTTTTCTGTTAGATTTAATCAAAGGTATTTGGTTAACATTGTAACACTGTTGGGGACACTGGTGTCACTGTGTGGGTGTGTCTCTTTGTAAAAACCAAAATCATCCAAAAACAACAGGATTTTGCAAATGAACCAGCACATGGCAATCGTTTCAGATGCAATGTTTAGACATTGGTTTTTCATGTATTAAAACTGATGTTAGCTCAACAGTAAAATAAATAAATAAATAAATAATAATGAATGGCTGAAAAGAGCAAGTCTTTGATCCCAGATTAAAAACAGAGAAGATGATCCCCATTTTTGAATACAAGTAAATGTTTTTCTATAAAAAACATGAAACTATATCTTACTCAGGGAGGAATTTGGATGTCAGAATGAGTTCTTTTGGCCCATAAAGCATTCCGCCGTCTGTCCTTGTAGGTGTCAGACGGTTGGAGCTGGACTCCAGTGGTAATCTCCAAGTTAAAAATAACTTGGAGCAACAGTCTGTTTAGCAGATGGGGATATTTAAACTCAACCATCCTTTGTTACTCAATAATGCTCACCCTTAGAGGGCTGTATGCAGGCTTATGAACTGCTACAGTCTTTTACTAAAACGTTTCAAACTAACAGTGAAAGAAGTATCTGAGAATTATGAGATGCTCCTGGTTTGGAACAGATCTGGATCATGAGCAAGTTACATTCATTGACTGAAGGTTGTTGTTGCCAAACAGGAGAGAAAAATTCAAAAATGTCACTTGAACTATGAAGGAGTGTTAGGGTGAAAGACTTGTCTATTGATGATTCATGATAAACAAAAAGTATGAGAGGAAAATATTGAGTTCTGGAAGTTCCTTCTAGATCTGGACTTCAATTACAATCCCATCAAACTGTAGAACCCTGACTATAGAGCTCAGTTCAAACTTTTCCTTCATGATCTGAACGAAAACAAGCGGTAAGAGCTTAAGCGTAAGAGTTCTCTCTGAACGGATGCTTTATTTAACCTATCATGAACATCAGCACATATGTATATGTATATCGCTTTCCTTTGCCGCTGCAATTCAAGTTTGTTGCTGCATTGACTTGTTACGGTGACAACGGGCCGCATTACATATCAAATAGTCCATCTTTTGGGAAAAGCAATCTGAATCTAAAAAATAACAAGAATAAAGCACCAAAAATCAATTGAATATTTATTTCTTTTGTAAGTGACCATAGAATAAGTAGGATTGTGATCGACAAAGCGCACTTTTTGAGAAATTTACACACGCCGTGCAAAGTGTAATAAATCAGCGCTAATTTTCATTACAGCATTTTTTTTTTTTTATTAATCGTGTGTGCTAACACGTTTATGTTGACAGCGCTACTATGTATATGTGTGCGTGTATTAAGATAAGATAAATTAAGATAAGATAATTAAGATTAAGATAAAAGCTAATGAATACTACTCCAGTAAATAAGCAAGTACTACAACTAAAATGTAAATGTGGATTGTAAGTGAATAAAGCATTCATTAAGATAAAAAAAATTACATTCAGGTGAAAAATGTTTAGTTAACCCTTTTAACCACTTGGTGCCTACTGATGGAAATATGCTTTAACCCATTTCTGCTCTAAAATGACCTTATTTAGAATCTCCATGAAAGCAAAAACAAATGATTTTTTTTTCATAGTTGGAAATAAATCCAGATGTTAAGGAGTTAACACTTTGTGACCCTGCTGATTTAAATTGTTACATCAGCTGCAAAAGACAACTCTAATGTCTCCGCTTTGAAAGTTTTGGTAGTGTTTTCTGTTACAAAGTGCTCAGTGTAAATCCTGTAAGTAAGTAAATATTTATTTCTACAGCACTTTTCCCAGATAAGAATCGCAAAGTGCTTCACAAAAGTAAAAACATAAAATTACAGCCAGTAAAACACAAATTGCAGACAAACAAAATAAAAGTAAGATAAAAGTAAAAGCAAGATAAAACACATTAAAAGACTAAAGATTTAGTTTAGATTAACTAAAAGCTTTTCTGAATTAAACTTGGCCTGACTTTTAAAACCTGCAACGGAGTCGATCTGTCGCACTGAAAAAGGGAGGTCATTCCAAAGACCAGGAGCAACAGCTACAGCTGCATTTGAGACAGAAGTATCATTTCTCTTATTAGAGAACACCTTAACCACACAAATCTGACCTGTTTTTCAGAGGATTCATACATGCGACTTCATTTGGAGTGTGACATTACATGAAAACTATGAAATGAAAGTCTTCTACAGAAACCAAGTCCAGCCCAGACCTGATGAACTTGCTCTTACTGTCAGAATCCCTCCAAAACGTTTTAACAAAATAATGGAATGAAAAATGACAGTAACACATCGGGTTGCCACCAGATCAATGAAAATCACATCTGAATGGCTACAAATCACATTTAACTAAGATAAGCAGCTTTTCAGAGCAGAAAACATGAGACTGAGGAGGACAGTTCACTTCATGGATAATGCCACTGAGGGATTAAAAGTGGTCACTAATGGCATCCTCCAGTGTCTCCTGCAGGATGTCACTCCGGTGTCTCCTATTCTCCCATTTCATTTTGTCATCCTGTAGAATTAATGCAAACCCTCTGCTTGTTATGTTGGTGAAAAAAGCTCCCACACAGTTATCCTGACGGCTCAAGGTGATTTAGGGAAGAAGGTATCAGTTTGAAGCAGAATGGACTGAACAAAGCTCCATCCCTCCACAGGCAGTCCTCCTGATCTGCATGCTAAATAAGTCATACTGTGAAGTGCACACAAGTGTGTTAATCCATGAAAGTAAAGCTCATGATGTGATGTTGGAAAACAGATCTCTGTGTGATATGTGACACGCAAACTTTCCAGTTTACTTAGAAAACATCACAGGTAGAGTTTTCTGAAGTCAATGTCACTGCAATCCTAAGCCCCCATAGTTTAGTCAAACCTTCACGGTTAAAAAATGTCATTTTACACCTTTAAATTGATTACATTAGCAAAAAGAAACCCGGCGCCGTTCATTTTTTAAAAGAAAGGAAGCCTTGACCGAATATTCTCTTGTTTTATTGTACTAACCCTATTGTCCAAAATAACCATAATACCATACCAGAATAAACTTAACAGAAGGTGTGTTTTCAGGTGTGTTTTGGATTTTGGACCCCAGCGTCATTGAGTTAAACACAGCTACTTTGATCTGATGGGCTTTGAGCTCTCGCTGCATCTCAAAGGATCAAACTCAGATGAACTGAGGACTTCTGTGAAATCCTTCCATTATAAAAAGTGATTGCATTTTTATCGTTTTTATTTAGTTAACTTACCTACAGATTAAATATTTCTGTCCCATCCACATCATAAACTTCAAATGATTATTCAAACAGCTGGTAAAACATGCTTTGCCTTTTTAAAAACACCATATTTTTTGCAGTTTATGTTGTCTAGTAACAGACCTAATTAAAATCGACATATTTAAACCTTTATGTATGTAGATGAAGGACGTTCATTTAAATTTTATTACAAGTGGTACCATGCTTTGGGGTAAATATATTTTTTTATTTTTGCTCACCTGACACCAACCTCTCAGATACTTTATTGTTGGCTGCTGGGTTTGAACTCCCACAGGTCACCCTGACCACTGCTGCATGTCTAAATTGCTAATTGATTTTTGTTTCTTTTAGAAGAGATATGGAAACCCAGAAGGAGTCCATCATTTTGACACGAGGGTACAGGGATTGGGATTGATCTGCTCTGAAGTTTTATAATTCACCCCCTCACTGGTGAGAAGTACAAGGAGATGACGTGACCGTCCTACCACAGAACACTGTTAACCCTGTCCCAGAGGGACTGGCAGCTGCTGGATTAGCTTCAGTGGGAGTTCTCTGAGTTGAAAAATGATCATCCTGCACTCAGGATTTTGTCTAATAGCGATATTTTCCTTATAAATTAAAAATGTTGGCATGCCAGAAACAGGGAGCTGAGCAGGAGTTGAAACCCCAGAAGAAGCCCGTTTGTTGGAGACCCAGGCCTGTGCAGTGGGCTCCCGTCATGTGTTTAGTAGAGGAAAAGCTTTAACTGCTGGAAGACTTTGTCACAACTGCCCTTTCAGGTAGATACTGGCTGTTTGCGGATGAAAAATGGCAAATTTTAAGATCACAGTGAGCCTGTGAAGTGAAAGTGTTCATGCATATATTCTTTATCGCAGCACGCTATGGCTGTCAGGTTCTAGTGAACATAAAAACAACACGTACACCCTAGACCAGGGGTCTCAAACTGCCGGCCGGTGGGCCATTTGCAATCCCCAAAACAATATTATGTGACCCCCACCTTGATATAAAGCTTCATGTTAGTTCAGCCTGCTACTTCTGTATGAGCACATACATGTGCTTTGAAGCGCACATGTATTCCGTTCTTTTGTTTTTGCGCGGCATTTTAAAGTTTTAAAACAGATGTTGTGTATTTATCTTGTGTATTAACTTGGTATTACAAAACCCATGACAGGAGGATCTGACAGTGACAAACAAGCAAAACTGAATCAAGTCAATTGTTTGTCCTTTTCAAGTGTGAAGTTGAGCAGGGGACTGACTTTTAGAAGGGGATTTATGTGGGACATGCACATGGTCCTGAGGTTCCAGTGAGAGAAACCGAATGTTTCAGCAGACCGTGAGAGTTCGGACAATTCTGTGCTCTGACTGTGGAGACAGACTGCTTCCTGTTCCAACATGGCAGCACACCAAAGCACAAAGAAGGTCCACAAAGACGTGAAAGAATTGGATTTCCTTGCATCTGATATACCTCTGACATAAATAGGATGAAAACTTGTCCACAAACGTTCATCTGGAAGAACGGTCACACATTCCCAGGAACATCACTAACTTTGTGGAAAGACTTCCCAGAGGAATTAACGGTGATGTTGCTAAATGAGGGTGGAGGGTCTCCAGGTTGTTTAAACACTTTGAGTTACATAGGGGATGCCACTCATGTTCATTTATATGTAAAGGCAAATGAGCAAATACTTTCTTACAATACAATAAATGAAAAGCTGTTCAGTACTGTGGAGACGTCAGCAGAAATCCTCACCAGCTTGCTGACGGTTTGTGATCAAAAGCCTCGACACTCGAAAGTGACTCCAAGAAACGTGATGAAAGCAGGCATGACAAAGCTCTCAGTCGACACTCACTGATAAGCTCAACACAAATGTGAATGCGCTTCCTGGCAATCTCTGAGAAACATGGATATGAAATTACAAACACACACACACGTTTTAAAACCCAGAAAATCTATTAATATCAAAGCCTAACTTTTCATTTCAGATTTCTACATGAAAAACTGTACTTCAAAACCAGATTGTAGTGATGTGTTCCATCCGACAGCATCTTCACTGCATCTGCCTTTTGCTCCTTCTCACTCGTTTGATGTGATGTTTCCTAATGTCACCATCACAAACAAAGGTGTCTGCAATCCAGATGCCAAAAAAAACTGGAAGAAAAAGCACCAGCATGCAGATGAATTCTTAATTTCTACATTGGAACAGCGTTTGGTTTTTGTTTAGTTTACCACATCAATATCATATTCGTTCACTACACTGGTTGGAAAGTAGATGAGTAAGAAAAGCATAAACTATTCTGCAATATTTCATCAGGGCAGCCTGTGGCTCGCTGAAATGAAAACAAATCCACAGAGCTTCAGACATGTTTCTGTAATCATTCCTGCGTGACTTTTGAGACAAACTTACAGGACAGCTCAAGTCGCTAAACTGAAATTTGATTTGAAAGACAGATGTTGCAGTTCTAGCAATGAAGAAAAGAGTTTTGCCCTTCACTCTACATTAAACCTGAAACTCAGAGAGAAAAGCGTCCTCGTGATGGATGCACAGCTTTAGTAACGATGACACATTGAAGGGTTCAGGCATCAAACGTGTGACTGGCTCTGCTTGCAGGTTTCTCATCTGACTTTGGTCTTCACATTTTTTCATTAAACATTGCGTCATCGCTGTACTAATGTTATGTACGCGCCTGACCTCATTTCTTGTGTTTCTTCTCCTTGGATCTGAAGCGTTTGTGTCATTTTACCCTTTAAGGAAGACATACATAAATAAAGTTTGGTGCAAAATCAAACCTCGTGTTTGTAGTATTGCAGAAAACAAACAAAAGTTGTTGGAAACGATACAAATGGATTCATTTTCCTTTCTCAAAGACTGTTTCAACAGACTTCATTCCGACAGAAACATATAAACTGCTGTGGACATTTGTAAGTCAGATACTTCTTTTCAAATCTCTGTGGTTTCTATTAACGAGTTAATAACAAGAAAGGTGCCGCTTGACTGGGGTGGGAGGCGTCAAAACTTCTTAAATTCCAACCAGAATCACTGAAGCTCATTTTCAAAGTGACTATACACACCAAATATGTACCTTGTAACACTTCAGCTACTCAGAGCAGCTTATGCTGGGATCTTCCCTGCATTGTTTTTGAGTAAAAACACATTTTCTCACAGCCATATAACAGCAGACACATAACAACTGTGTTTTTTGGTATGTGTAACCTCAGGGGTTTGAACCCACAACTTTCTATCACAGGGAGACTCCACTGCTTGACTACTAAAATGAATAAAAAGTTATTTTTAAAACACATTTTTCTCACTGTGTGAAAACTGATAAACAACCAACAATGTTTGTGAAAACACATTTATGATTGCTGCTTTCCAAGACCAAATAATCCTAAAACAGAGGTCATCTATGCAGCATTATGCTGGGAGTCCATCAAACAGAGCTGGCTTCATGTCTGACCACTGACATGAACAAATGCTACAGCTGCAAAACAACATCAACTAAGGAAAAGTCAATCTTAAAGTATTTATTGTCAATCATTTTTTACTGACCACTACAGTTTTCCACTGGCTCTGGTCTTCAAAAACAGCTTTAAATGAATGTGTTCTATAGGTTATGACCCAGCTCCAGATCAGCTAATGTAAGCAGTCCATTAAAACTGATGGTTCATGGCTGCTGTTGTCGGACAGCAGACAGGCTGAACTGAGATCTGAACCAGAACCTTACACTGTCATGCAAATCAGCATGAGACTTCTTGGATTACAGTTAAATCAATGAGCTTCCTCTTCATCGTGAGACTGACCATAAGCAAGCTGCTGCAGACATTTGATGCATCTGCTATCCGCAGCTTTGTTGGAAACGCACAGAAGAGGTCAAGAGACGAGAGCAGTGCCTGTAGGCTTATGCTTACAAAGAAAATCCTCTGGGTCATGTGGTGCTAAAGGGGTTACACATGTAATGTGGGACTGAATGAATCTGTCTGCATCTATAAAGCAGCAGATGGTTCTGCTCTGCTGCAGCAGGTGCTCCACAGGCAGACGTTTGCTAATCACATTTTTGGTAAGACAATACGATTAGGCAGGTTGGAAACACATTTCTCTTAAATATAAACAGCTGTTGCACCATGTCCATACAGCGTATTAGACTGATTGATCGTTTTGCTTTAAATAGCTTTTTTAACAAAGTGAGGTCGGATTTATTTCATAACAGTGTTTCTTTGGAATTTGTTTTAAACACTGATTTAATTTTATTTTCTTTAAAAAGCAGAGTTGAACAAATAGCAATTGTTTCACATCATACATGCTTCTTTGATGTTGCTGTTTGTACACATCATTTTTAGTGTTGTGATGAATTGCAAAAGTGTGTCTGTGATTTCTGTGTGTGTGTTTTGAATAGCTAAATGGGAATCAGCTCTTCCTGCTCATTAAGCTCAGTTCTAAATGTAAGTTGTGTTCAAAATGTTCCAGAGCAGAAGATTCTAAAAAAAGTTGCTGTATTTTAAGCTTTTCAATAAGTTAGAAGCTAAACTATTCCCAAGAATACACAACTGACACAACTGACATGTTTGACATGAATTTTTTAACATTTTACAGATTGTTTGAATTCATGCTCTCCCTTCAAACACAATGCTATAGATCAATAATTTTTTTTCAGTAAAAACTAATGTTTGGTTGGCAGGAGCAACAAATGCAGGAAAAATCATCTGGAAAAACATAAAGCAACTAATAAAATTGAGATAAATCAGCTCCACAATGTGATTAGCCAGTCTTTTTGAGGGAACAGGATAAATCATCTGTTAGAGTGAATACAAATATTGTAAAAAACTTTAAAAATAGTGTTTCTCACTGTCAAACATCGTATGTTTAACAGTTTCAACTCTTTAAAAATAAGATTAAATGCTTCACCATGGCAAAGACCCCCCCCCCCCCCCCCCCCCAACTGTTGGAGACATCTCTCGAATGTATCCGTTTCAGGGAAAGTCCTACATTTAACAGTTCAAACACATATTGTCATGTCTTTGTCTTGTTGTGATGTCAACTTAGTCTTTTAGTCTGAACAACATATTTTTTCAAACACCCCCCCCAAAAAAAGTGTGCAGGAACTCCAACATTGGTCTGAGAAATGTCTTCTTCAACTGAAAGACACACACTGTGTGACTGTAAAACTCACACAAGAGGCTTAAAGAAAAGATTGATTCACATAAAAAAATGACCATTCCAAGTTTCTGCTCTTTTCTTAGCTTACGAGTCAAAACCATGTGTTTCAGGGTAAGTACAGTTCAGACCTACAATCTTCTGGTAGAATTCACAAGTCAATGCTCCAGTGAGCTTGAGGGGAAGCTGGTTATGAGCCAAGGGATGAATGAAATGTGAATGTTCACATTCACTTTGTAAAAGTATATTTTTGCCTTCATGTCTCCTCTGAGTTGCTTTCCACTCTCCTTTTGTCAGCCAGTGACTGTAGTCTTTTGTCTCTTTTAGCCTGAATCTGTCAACTCTAGAAAGAGTCTTTAAACCCTGAAAATGACTTCATCTGTCAGGTTAAGCTCAGTAAAACAGAAACAAATGGCCATTAAATCATTAATAATGGACCAAACTTCTGATCTGTTGAAGCCCTCATGACCAGTTCCACTGATCTGATTCATTCATTCTAGCATCTACACTCTACATGGATCAGCTCTGACGTCGCCCATGGGATTGGTGGAAATTTTACTTTCGTTAACTCTATGTGGTGTTGTGTTTTACAGTGTTGATAAGACAAAAATACTGTTGAACACATTTTGAGCCATATTAAAAGGTTTTAGCACAGCGACTGGATGGATCATTTGGCTACGTGTGGGACTGGTGTGCAGGAAACCAGGGTCTGCTTCCCAAGGGCGCAATGTGCCAGAAACTCCAATGTGGGTCCTTAGGGAATACACTTTGCCTACTGCCTATCTGGATCTCCATGTTCCCTGAAAATACAGGGTCGTGTCAGGAAGGGCGTCTGGCGTAAAATCTTTGCCAAACTGTGCGAGCTCTTTCATGGATTTGATAATGATGGAAACTGTCCACATTCCAATTAAATGATCAGATGACCAGTTCCCTATTTCTAACCCTCTACGCAGCCGCGGAGCAGCGGTAGGGGGTCATCCTCTGATTGGAAGATTGCAGGCTCAATTCCTGCCATGCCTGCCCATGTGTTGAAAGGTTCTTGGGCAAGACACTAAATCCCACACTGCTTCTGATGGAAGGTTGGCGCCAGTGTTCAGCATCAGTGTGTGAATGTGACTGTAAAGCGCTCTGGGCCTTGAAGGAAGGTAGAAAAGCGCTATACATGTATACACCATTTTACACTTCAATACCACAATGGAGGCAGAAGTAGACTATGAAGTGAGTGTCAGACTCCTGATTCACAGCAACATCAGGGGCTGACAGAGGGATCTGGTGGTGACAACGGTAGCACAGGGGCTTGTAGCCTTAAAACTAGAGAAGTTCCTCTGGGTTTTAGGAAACATCAGTTATTTATGTCCAGAAGAGAACACAACACAGAGAAAAGCCCAACATCTAATGCCTTTGTCACAGGTTGACCAATCTGCATCTAAAGTAAGTACAGGAGTCTCTAGCAGTTCTCCTGTGGTTCATGCGGCCATCTTAAAGAACGCGTTTGATAAGTGTTTTGTGAAGTATTGGTAAAGATAATGTCAGATTCACACACTAATTAGCGCTCATTGGCTACTAAATAAACATACAGTGTTTTTTTTAATGTTGTTACAGTTGTATGTTTAAATATTTCTTTCT
The DNA here is from genome assembly GCA_014656515.1 of Oryzias celebensis. Classification (NCBI taxonomy): domain Eukaryota; kingdom Metazoa; phylum Chordata; class Actinopteri; order Beloniformes; family Adrianichthyidae; genus Oryzias; species Oryzias celebensis. Next base: position 80,358 of record BNCR01000042.1, read on the forward strand.
ATTCAAGTTTTACATTTGCAAAAATCTCAATTTAACAATTTTTGTTTCAAATTTTAGAAAATTCCTTAAAGTTTACAAAGTGTACTTCTGGGTTTAAACGTGTTTTCATAATTTAAAAAAGAAATACTAACTTACAACGTCTTGTTTTACAATTTAAAAAAGTAGATTAACTTTTTTGACTGTCTAACTGTTGTGCTGCTCTAACATTTGCCAAAACCGCCTGTGCTACTGGCCGGCCCTGTTTAAATGTTTAGTGTTCACTCCAACCTGTCGCCCGCAGCATCCTCGTTGAAAAAACATGCATGGAGTTCTTCGCTCTGTGGGTTCGGCCCATGACTTTGATCTTTCTTGTGGGCCACCTACATGCCCTGTGCAGATTTGACTATTTTTCACCAGCAAAAGGCCTGTATCTACCCATACAGGCAGTTAAGAATAAGGTATTAGAGACTGAAGGACCCTCAAGTCGCTTCCAAGATTAAGGATTATGTTCATGCGAGTATGATATCTGTTTTGAAGGACCGATGTCATCATTTCTTATGAGGCGAAGCTTTTATCTAGAAATACATTGATTCACTCTAAAAAGTGCACAGAAATCAATGTGAAATCTGATCTTTACAATGCTACAGACTTGGACTTCTGACTAGCTGGAGCGCTAACTGTGAAGAGACTTCACAGAACTGACAATGACAACTGACAATGATGGCCACACTTTTGTCGCACGTTTTATGTTTGCGTTTGTCCAAACTGGCTATGACTGCCTATGTTTGAGAAAAGCAAACAGTAGGAGTTACAGCTGAATGCCTGCAGGTCATTGCAGCATGTCATGCTCTGGAAGAGGAATCTGAATAACCAGGTGCTCGTGGCGGGGGGCTGGATACTTTGATTTGAGGTATTCACAGAAGTATTCTTTCAGTATCTTCCAGTTTCATTTGTTGTAGACGGAACAACAGGATTGTTGCTCACAGCAGGAGGCTGCGAGCAAGAGAGCATCTCCACACACAACACTGCAGCTGAGATGGTGTTTATGAGGACAGATGGGTTTGCAAAAATACAGTTCATAGATCACCTCATTCTTTGATCTTTATTTTAATGAAGAAACTAAAGTATTTGGTAACACTTTATAATAAGATTCCTCAACAAGCTTTATTAACAAACATTATTAATGTGTTTATAGGGTGTTAGTAAGATATCTAATCCAAATAAGGTTTATTAACATACTTAATTAAATTAATTGACATCTAAAATGAGACCGTTTTCTACAAAGGCCATATTAGTAAAGTATTGACCAAGTATAAAGTATTTTCCCAGTTTCTGCAAAAATTTCCTGCCTTAAGAAACTGAACACAAGAAACACCTAAAAATCCACAACTTCCACCTGTTTTGGCTCTTGCAGACCCAGGATAAAGCTATGGCTCACTGGTGGAAAAGGACACGGCTTCAAACAGAAACCATTCTAATCAGATAGAGTGGTCCCATTGGCCATGACATGGAGAATCCTCAAATCCTCCCAGAAAAGGTGATTCACTCCTGATCAGTTCTTCAGGAGAGCTGTAATGGAGTCAATGGACTATCACTGGATCTACTTTAAAGATACAGAGCCATTTCTTATGAAAAATATATTTTCTTTTAAAAAAGGAAACTTTTAAACTGTAGATGGTACCCAAACAATGTTTATTGACTGTCATCTATATCTTACTCATGACAGTCTATAGTTGATCTTTTATTTTCATCAATTAGGTCTGAAGGATGGAAAACGTCGCCATTCCACAGTTTGATTAACCATGGAAATGAAAAGATTTCCACTTTCTTCTGTCCCTTTGAACTGTGGCTTCAAAAATAGATTGGTTGTGACTTGTTATATGGTTCTAATTACCAACAAGAGTTAAAAAGCACAAAGAAACTGGAGCTCAGTCAAAGCAATAACTGAAAATGTGACTTTGTGGTTCAGAGATCAACAGCCACACTAATACAAATGCAGATTTGTGCCAGCAACATTTGAAGTGAAACTGAAGCATAAACTGGGAAAATGGATTTCATATTTGCTTGAAAAACAGTCCTAGTTTCAAACATTTGTGTGTTGTCTGTTCTTGGGATTATGCAGCAGGCTCCTCTGTGGACCATTACATGTAAATGTGTGGAAAATAAATCCACTGCAGATCCAAAAAACGTGACCTCAAACAGCATCTGTGTCCTACATGGAAGAGTGTCAGCCGCAGCTACACACAAAATTCTGGTCTCTTTACCAGCAAAACACCTTTTTTTAGAGCAAAACACAGTGGGGATGAAAAGTTTGGGCACCCCAGGTAAAATGGTCTATTCTTGTGCATAAAGAACTCGAGGAAAGATTGAAAAATTTCCTAAAGACATCATTTTACAGACGAGACATTCTTTTAATATGTCAAAAACATGAGGCTTTATTTCCATTATTTACCCTTTCAAAATAACAGAAAACTAAATAATGGAATGTGCAAAAGTTTGGGCACCCTGCAGAGTTAGTACCTTGTACTGCCCCCCTTTGGCAAGTCTCATAACTTGTGACGGCTTTTAGTTGCCAGCCAAAAGTCTCTCAATTCGCTCCCCAATGTAGGGATTTAGCAGCTCTGATAAAAATAAAAATAATCTGTGTTGAAATGAACAAGCAGTGACTTAATCTGTGTTCTGTGAACTCAGGGAGAGGGTGGGAGGGTGTCTGCTGGGGAACATCTGCACACTGAGAAGCCTCCTCATTAACTTAGAGTTTTCCCACCTTTAACCAAGCACAGGAGCTGTTGGGATTAAACTTGTGCTCTGCAGTGTGAATGCATGAGACTCATTGGGAAATGGTCTGCTATGACATTTTACTCAGGTCTGTTCCAGGTAACCCCTCTCCTCATTTTCTTTCTGAAAACATGACCATTGTATTATGTGTAACTTACTTTCAGTTGTTATTGGCAGTTTATTTTAAGGTTGTTGCAAAGTCATTCAGTTACTGCCTTTATAACTGATTTAACAAATGAAGAAACATTCCTTTTTTAAAACCATTTCATCATTTGAATGTGCTTTGGATACTCCAAGAGACCAAAGCCAGAAAACTCCCTAGTCTATTCAAACCATGAGAGCAGCAACTTTTATAGTTATTTCCTGCATTGTCGTAGTTTCAAAAGATAAAACTGCAGCAGAAAAATATATCTTTTTATTTGTTGAGCCAAATAAAAGGTGGTTAAAAAAATCATAGTCCACAATAGGAGATCACTGTGCAAAATGCTGAGTAATGGGTTTCTTTTCACAGGTCCAGTTTCAGTAACTAATAGCACTTTCAGTTTCAAGTGGAAGGTGATTCATCATTCCTGCACTCTGACAAACAGGTATTAGCAGGAGTTTTAAATCTAGATGAGAGCAAAGTGAAAACGTAAAGCAGAGATCAAGCACTCAAATGGTGATGTAATATGATTTTAAAAAAGCTCTAGTCAATGCATATTAACAGTGAAGAATAGTGAAGTGTGACTAAAAGAAGAAAAAAGAGGAAACAAAAGGCTGACAAACATATGAGCATAACTGATGAAAGAAAAACAGCTTTGCCATTATTTACAGTAAAAATATTCAAAGCTCTTTCTGAAGATATGTTTGTCTTGTTTCTAATTAAGAATTGGTTTAACCAGGTTAGTTCCATTGAGGTCAGGAATGTGTTTCACAAAAGAGGCTTGGCTAAGAGGACAGCAGTACTGAAAACAAAACTCGTTAGATGGAGAGCATTGAAGCCCTCATCGCAAAGCATAGGGTGGACTGCAACAATTTCATCAGTGCTGTGACCTCATTTAGAAGGGAAGAAGTGCTTAAAGTTGAGAGTGTTAATTATTCCATGCATTTGTTTCAAAGAACATGAATCTGTTTTAAAAATTATACAGTCTTTGTCTGCACACAGTGTTTGATTGGATATAGGTTATGCCTCACAAGAACCACATGCTTAATGAAGCCTTTAGTCTCCACAGATATAGGACACAGAGGTTTTATATGCTGTTTCTAAAATACGGTCTCTACTTCCCATGATATATTAAGGTTTCTTTTTGGTTTTTGAGTTCATTCTTTTTTTTGCCATGACTGATCTCAGAACAGAAGATCCAGAGTTGAAGCAAAGGATGGGAAATGTCTCATACATTTCTGACTGGAAACTTTATGCCGTGGCGTTCATCTGGCTGCTAGCTTCATAAGAACTGCCTTTGTGACTGTTAAAGCCCAAGACATGGCAAGGACAGTTGAGGGAGGTGGGGAGTTTAGATTATTTTTACGACTTTAAAATTCACCAGATGTGTTTCAGATGTTTAGAGCCTACACAAACTCCAGCCATCAGACGGGACTTGTGGGTTCAGAAAGTATACACAATGTGCCAGTCCACATGTAATGTGATGTGTAGTCAACACACTGTCCCACCAGCTTTATTTTGAAAATTAAATAGGCTTTTCTTGCTTTCCCCAAGATAACATCCTGTCTGTCTGTCAATCTTAGGAGTGAAGACATTGATTTTCCCATCTCAAACTGTCAGAGCCTCAGCTAAAGTAACGTTAGGGTTCAACAACAGCAGACATATCATCAGCAGGCCATGGGTTTAAGCCCAAGTTTGGTCCCAGTTGGGTTTCATTAGGGAGGGAAAGTCATGTAAAAGCCACTACAGTGCCATAGCTACAAAAGCTTTAAGCTCAGTTATTTGGAGAATCTGAAAATGGATCTGAGATGATGGTCTTTGAATTTGATCAAAAACCTTTTTTCAACACAAAGGAACAGGAAAGTCCTTCCTGTCAAGATGGTACTTTTATGGCTCTATACATCATCAATCTATGGGGTAAATGAAGTTGGCATCTGTCTTGAATCTGTCTGCTACTCCCACCTCCGACCACCAGAGGGAGCTCTCGTCAGAATACTGACTCTTTTCTGCACAGCTGTCTATCATTATGATTATGTCAACTAGCATATATACCCACCCCAGTCTTATCACTAGTGCGGAGTCTTTGTTTGCCTTTAGCATATTGTCTGAGAAGTTATTGTCGTTGTCTGGTTCCTGTGTTTTGACCCTTGCCTGCTATTCGTCTTTCTGCTTTGCTCCTGTGTTTGACCTTGCCTGGATTATGACTACACCATGTCATTCCCTTGTAAAATAAACCGGTTGAGTATGGATCCAAACGTCTCTGCCTCTTTGTTACACTACCCCTACTGGAATGTTTGATAATCAGATTTCTGGCATTGATTGTAGGATCTATGATTTATTTAGCTGTTCCAAAGCAGCAAAGAGCAAGAGGTGGGGCTGTTGGAGCTTGTTCAGAGACCGTTGAATGTATAGGAGAACTGGACGATGCGAGCGAGATGTCACTCATCGAAAACGACTTATATTTGGTTCTAACTAAATTCAGTCAAGTCAGTCACCATTTTTCTGAGACATGTCTGTCGCCATAGTAGAACCAGATGTCGACAGTAAGCCGTGATTGGTCCGTGTTGGTCTTAGTCTACAAATCGATGGAAATCTCAAATCAGTAGTGAGCATGTTAGAAGGGCACATTTCTTCCACTGAAAAGCGGGCTGTCCTGTCAATCAAATGCTTCAAACTTTCAATGTGAGGTCTCCCACATTTTTATTGAGTCATCTGATTGGTTAGTTTATAATGGGAATAACTAGTGCTTCAGCAAAAATATAATAATAATAAAAAACAACTACCATGTTCAACCAAGTATTTGACAAAGCAATGATAACCTCCTGCACTACTTAGGAACACAGGCTTTCTGCATTCTTTCAGTGGATTTCTTACATTTTGAAGCACACTTTGCTTCAAACAACGTTTTACCTTCATCCACACACAATTTAATTTATATGACTGGCATCAGGTGAGCTGCACAAGCTTTCATTCTGGGATAGTCCCAGAAATGTCTCATGGGTCGGACGCAAACAAAACTGACAGATCAAAGCTTTATTCTCTTCTTGTTCCAATAAAACTATTCCTGAAGGAATCACTGCTAACAAATCATGTCAGTAGTTCCCATTTCCCTCATTTGTGGAAAGAGTTTCTCCTCATACTTGCAAGTAGGGCTCAGATAAAGCTTTACTGTGAACTAAAAACACAGGAAGTATATTATGTGTAACTGGAAATGAGAATCGTGGCTCCCACTTTTTCAGAATCTCTCAGAGAAATTATAATAAATAGCATTTTTAGTTGTTATCAGGACAAGCTTACTCAGCACGGATGAAGTGTAGTTCATTCCCTGCATGTCTCTGCTGTGTTCTTGGGGCATTTATTCAGTGACATGTTTGGCAGAAAAGCTCTAATATTTCCACAGTCTTGTGAGAGAGCATGTGATCTGAGCATACAGCCGACATTTTTCTGCAAAGGTTTGGCTCTTGCCCTGCAGTTGCTTCCTGACTGAAGTTTGAATGTGTTTTTGTGGATGTTTCTGTGATGGCTCAACCTGCATTTCCAAATACTTTTGCTGCAGCCATGACACTTGGTCTACGTCTTGTTAGTTTTATGCATTTGATGCGAGGTGACAAAAAGAACAATCTTAAAGCTAGTTAGTTTAACCAGCAGTCAAAATTGACCAACAGATCAAATTAAACCTGCAGGTATGCTAAAAGACAAAAAGCACAAGATTTTTGAAGAAATTTTCCAATTACCCCCTCAGATCCACGTGGAAGCTCACAGTGGAGCTGCTTCAGTCTGTAGCGGGGGTACAAACTGAAGCAATCACAGTGCAACACTGAGTAGCCTGTCCAAAAGATGTGCATGAAGAATGATAAAGGGAACAACTCCTCTTTAACCTCTTAAGGCAGAATACTAAAAGCTGGGTTACATTTGGATGAGGCCATGCACGGAACCATGTCTGCAAGTTTTGGCCAGCGTCAGGACAGGACAGAGAGATGCATGCACTGTCACTCTGCACACAGCTTCTTACACTGAGGAGGGTGGGGAGGAAGTGAGTAAAGATAATCAAATGAGAAAACCTATCACTAACAGAGAAGCATGAACAGGAGGTCTGACAAGCATGGAATGGCTTAATCAAGTTTTAATATTTCAACCCATGAACTTCGTTCACTCAGAAAAAGTCAGATTTATTAAATTGATCTGGGGAAAATTCAAGCTAAGTCCAGAAAAGAAACAAGGGAACTCAGTGGCCGGAGACTAAAAAGGTTGAGTTCAAATCCAAAGTCAAGTCAGAGAGCTGAGACTGCTGCTGCAGTAAGTAAACACAAGTCAAACGGGTTCATCATGTCTAATCTAGAGCATTAAACAACATCTGTGTGGGTACTTACTGAAAAAATACACATTCCCTTATGTCTAAATAAAGCAAGCGCACAAACCTTTTAAACTACACACGTGGACAAAATTGTTGGTACCCCTCAGTTAAAGAAGGAAAAACCCACAATTCTCACTGAAATCACTTGAAACTTACAAAAGTAACAATAAATACAAATTTATTGAAAATTAAATAATCAAAATCAGCCATCACTTTTGAATTGCTGATTAACATAATTATTTAAAAAAAACAAACTAATGAAACAGTTCTGGACAAAAATGATGGTACCCATAACTTAATATTTTGTTGCACAACCTTTTGAGGCAATCACTGCAATGAAGCGATTTCTGTATTTGTCAATGAGCGTTCTGCAGCTGTCAACAGGTATTTTGGCCCACTCCTCATGAGCAAACTGCTCCAGTTGTCTCAGGTTTGATGGGTGTCTTCTCCAAATGGCATGTTTCAGCTCCTTCCACAGATGTTCAATGGGATTCAGATCTGGGCTCATGGAAGGCCACTTTAGAATAGTCCAACGCTTTTCTCTCAGCCATTCTTGGGTGTTATTGGCTGTGTGTTTTGGATCGTTGTCCTGTTGGAAGACCCATGACCTGCCACTGAGACCAAGCTTTCTGACACAAGGCAGCACATTTCTCTCCAGAATGCCTTGATAGTCTACAGATTTCATTGTACCTTGCACACATTCAAGACACCCTGTGCCAGATGCAGCAAAGCAGCCCCAAAACATGACTGAACCTCCTCCATGTTTCACCGTAGGGACAGTGTTCTTTTCTTCGTATGCTTGCTTTTTGAGTCTATGAACATAGAGTTGATGTGCCTTACCAAAAAGCTCCAGTTTGGTCTCATCTGTCCAAAGGACATTCTCCCAGAAGCTTTGGGGCTTGTCAACATGCATTTTTGCAAATTCCAGTCTGGCTTTTTTCTGATTGTTTTTCAGCAGTGGTGTCCTCCTTGGTCGTCTCCCATGAAGTCCACTTTGGCTCAAACAACGACGAATGGTGCGATCTGACACTGATGTACCTTGGCCTTGGAGTTCACCTTTAATTTCTTTGGAAGTTGTTCTGGGCCCTTTGGATACAATTCCAACAATCCGTCTCTTCAATTTGTCATCAATTTCCCTCTTGCAGCCACGTCCAGAGAGGTTGGCTACTGTCCCGTGGGTCTTGAACTTCTGAATAATATGAGCCACTGTTGTCACAGGAAGTTCAAGCTGTTTAGAGATGGTCTTATAGCCTTTACCTTTAAGATGTTTACCTATCATTTGTTTTCGGATGCCCTGGGACAATTCTCTCCTTGGCTTTCTGTTTTCCATGTTCAGTGTGGTACACACCTTTTCACCAAAGCAGAGTGACTACTTGTCTCCCTTTAAATAGGCAGACTGACTGATTATGAGTTTGGTAACACCTGTGATGTCAATTAAAGGACACACCTGAGTTAATCATGTCAGTCTGGTCAAATAGTTTTCAATCTTTTATAGAGGTACCATCATTTTTGTCCAGGCCTGTTTCATTAGTTTTTTTTTTTTTTAATAATTATGTTAATCAGCAATTATAAAGTGATGGCTGATTTTGATTATTTAATTTTCAATAAGTTTTTATTTATTGTTACTTTTGTAAGTTTCAAGTGATTTCAGTGAGAATTGTGGGTTTTTCCTTCTTTAAATGAGGGGGAACCAACAATTTTGTCCACGTGTGTATGAAGTTATAAGTTCAGTTTGTTGAATGATACCAAACAAGATCAGATTTTACCTTGACTGTCTTTCTGTTCTGCCAAATGCCATATGAAATGTGTTTTAAAATAGATTTAAAATAAATTACTACAGATCCCAAACCACTATAGAGCTGTCTCATAATGTAACAAAAGCCAAAATGTCCTTTTTTCATGTTAGTGGTTGGGAAGTTCTTAGAAATATTGATGGTATTTTGTGATGACATATCCAATCCTATTGCTGTAGTTATGACATACTGTAGCAACGCTACGAGGAAAGAGGCTGAGAGATCAGATGGCGGAATTTGGGCTTTTATTTTGGAACACAGAACAGTTAACATTGCACGGGGGTCATCCTGCTCTCTCCACTCCTAACTCAAGGTGCAGACATAAACAAACAACAGAGTGAACTAACTAGGACCAAAACAGGGTCAAACAAAGTACTAGACAACAGAACACTTAAATAAAACCACACTTGAACCCTAATCGGGCCAGAACCAGCAGAGGGAATTGTATCCCATAATCCCTTGCGCTGCCAGATCTGACAGCAGACCGAATGTGGGTGTGACCGTCACTACATAGCCCCCCTCTAGAGGGTCAGTCGTCCTCGGCGACCCCATCTACCATAAAGTCATTCAGATAAGCGGGGCGCCTGCGCGAACGCACCGGTCGTGCACAGTCATTTAAGGATGCACTGGTTTCTGGCTTGTTCAAGTCCATATTAGAAGGTTCACCTGCTTTTCCAACAGTCTGTGGGGCAAGGGGCTGGTAAGGAGCCAGCCGGTCCTGATGGAGCACCACAGCTCGACCCCTCCCTGGCACACGCACCCTGTAGACCACGTCTGTCAGTCGGTGTAGCACCTCACCGGGTCCCCGCCAATGGCTGCTTAACTTGGGAGAAACTCCCTTTTTTCGTTCAGGACAGTACACCCACACTCTGTCCCCAGGTGCAAACTCTTGGCCCCGGCACCGGCTGTCGTAAGCCCTCTTCTGCTGCACTCCAGCACCAGCCTGTGCTCCGCGGGTGAATTCATGGATTTCGTGCAGACGGTCCTTGAGTCTGCGACAGTAATCCATTTCTTTTCCACCGGAGATCTCGGGTTCAGGTGGCGCCCCAAACACCAAGTCCACCGGTGTCCGGAGCTCCCGCCCAAACATAATTGCTGCAGGTGTGCACTGGCTTGACTCCTGAACTGCGGTGCGATAAGACCAGAGAGCCAAAGGCAGAAAGCGGTCCCAGTCCCGCTGGTGGCTACTGGTCAAGATCGCCAGTTGTGTGGCCAGGGTACGGTTAAAGCGTTCCACCAGCCCGTCACTTTGAGGATGAAGTGGGGTGGTTCTTGTCTTTTGTATCCCCAAGCGACGGCAAACCTCACTGAAAACCTGGGACTCAAAGTTCCTGCCCTGGTCACTGTGGAGCTCAACCGGTGCCCCGAAGCGGGTGAACATCTCCTCAACCAGTTTTTCAGCGGTGGTAGCAGCACTCTGATCCGGCACCGCATATGCCTCAGGCCACTTGGTGAAATAATCCATGGCCACAATGACATAGCGGTTCCCTGCATCAGTCACTGGGAACGGGCCCAAGACATCCACCCCCACACGTTCCACTGGGGCCCCTACCAGATACTGCTGCAGCGGTGCTCGTGACTGTTGGGATGGCCCTTTCCGTGCAGTGCAGTCATCACAGCAGTGGACGTGCAGCTCCACATCTCTGCGGCAGCCGGGCCAGTAGAACCGCCCCCGGAGGCGACGCAGGGTCTTGGCGTTCCCAAAGTGACCAGCTCCGGTGGAGCCGTGAACCAGTTGAAGGACCTGGGGGCGGGTCACTCGGGGCACCAACAGCTGGAGGATGTCCTCTCCCCGATCTGGAGCCTGCCACCGCCGGTACAACACCTCGTTGTGGAGCTCGATGTTAATCCACTGGGAATAGTAGGACTTCAGCTCCGGACTCTGTGCTGCCACCTTATTCCACTCTGGCCGTTGTCCCGCCTCCAACCAGCTCCTCACTTGAGCCAGCACCGCGTCGGCCTCCTGCTGCTGTCTCAGCTGCTCGGGGGACAGCTGAGGAACACCTTCGGTTGTTACTGCAGCCACAGTCTGAACATCGCCGTCTCGCTCCTCCTGGCGGTGACAGTAGCGGCATTCTGCTGTCAGGCACGGCCGTCTGGAAAGAGCGTCGGCGTTGCCATGGCGACGCCCAGCCCGATGCTGGATATCGAAGTCGTAGCTTTGTAAAGTCTCTAGCCACCGAGCCACCTGTCCTTCTGGTTGTTTGAAGCTTAGAAGCCAGGTCAGGGAGGCATGGTCAGTTCGGAGGGTGAAACGGCAGCCCTGCAGGTACGGCCGGAAGTGTTGCACCGCTTGAACCACAGCCAGCAGCTCCCGCCGCGTTACGCAGTAATTCCTCTCGGCATGGCTCAGGGCCCGGCTAAAATAGCCCACCGCCCGCTCTCCATCTTCCCCCTGTTGGGACAGGACTGCTCCGACCCCAGTATTGCTGGCGTCCGTGTCAACAATAAAAGGGCGACGGGGATCTGGAAACGCCAAGACCGGTGCCGCTGTCAGAGCCACCCTGAGCTGGTCAAACGCAGCGGCGCAGGAATCAGTCCAGCTGAACTTCTGTCCCTTGTTGGTTAGCTGGTGGAGAGGGCTGGCAATAGTGGCGAAGCCTCGGATGAAACGCCGGTAATAAGAAGCTAATCCCAGAAAGCTCCGCAGCTCCCCGACGTTCGTGGGGGCGGGCCAGTCCCTCACGACTGCCACCTTGGCGGGGTTGGTGGCCACGCCCTTCGCGCTGACTACGTGTCCCAGGAACTCAGTCTCTTTGGTTAGGAGGCTGCACTTAGCTGGGTTCAGTCTTAGTCCGGCTCGGCGGATCGCAGTAAACACCTCCCGCAGATTATTTAGAGCCGCCTCGAACCTGTCTGCGTGCACCAGCAGGTCATCCAGATAAACAATGCAGCGGTCCCGGGGCACCCCAGCCAGGACCCTCTCCATCAGCCGCTCGAACGTGGCTGGTGCGTTGCAGAGCCCGAACGGCATCACCCGAAACTGCCACAAACCATGTCCGATGGTGAAGGCAGTCTTCGGCTTAGCATCGGGGGCTAACTCCACCTGCCAGTACCCGCTCCTCATGTCGAGGGAACTGAACCAGCTGGATCCTGTGATCCAGTTCAGAGCATCGTCGATCCGAGGGAGGGGGTAGGAATCCTTCTTGGTGACACTGTTCAGGCGCCGGTAATCCACACAGAACGGCCAGTCTCCGTTTTTCTTTTTCACCAAGACAGCCGGTGCCGCCCACGGGCTACTGGAAGGCTCGATTACTCCAGCTGCAGCCATCTGACTGATCATGTCCTCCGCTGCCTGCCGCTTGGCGAGCGCAAGTCTGTGTGGGCGTAGCCGGATGGGCAGAGCTGAACCGGTGTCTATGTGGTGTTGGACCAGCCCTGTCTGCGTACAGTCCTCATCTTTGGCGGCAAAAATGTCCATGAAATCTTTCAGGAGATCCGAAAGATGTTGGATCTGCTGGGGGTCTAACTCTTTGCCGCTGCGCTGTAACAGATCATTCACTGCTTTCATTGTCTCTGGAGATGTGGTGCTGGTGGAAGCTGCATTCACCGGGGGCGTGAAGGCGCTTGGTGCAGCGCTGCTCGCGGCAGGGGTCCTTCTGGGTCCACCGTCTTTCATTCTTCCGCGTTGGAGCACCAGGGTCTCAGCTCCAATGGTGACGGTTGCCCGGGCAGCATCAATGCAAGCCCCCCAGCGGGACATGAGGTCGAGGCCAATAATGCAGGGCTCCGTAATGTTGGCCATCCAGAACTCGTGCATAAGGTCATGTCCTCCAGTCCGGATCCGCAGCAGCTTTCTCGCCACCAGCCCCGCTTTTTCTCCTGTCACAGTCATTAGCTGGGTGCCGGTGAGAGTCCATGAGTCAGGAAGAGAACCAGCAGTGTCTGGCAGAACACCCGGCCGCACAAGAGAGATGGTAGACCCGGTGTCCACCAGCGCTTGACAACGTTGATCTTCCAGCTGACAGCTCAAATAAAGTCCTCTGGTATATCCCAAACGTCCGACCAGAGTGCATCGGCCTTGAAGGGGCGTTAGTGGTTGGGATGGCAGCCCCCTCATCTGACCATCCCGTTGTCGTTTCCCTGCGAAGATGCCCTGGTCTTTGGTGCTGGCGCAGGGCAGTTGCGTGCGATGTGCCCGGGCTCCCCACACCGGTAACAGCGATCGGAGGAGCGGTGTGGTCGTCGGGGGGTCACCGGATGGCGCTGAGATGACTGTGGCGTAGATGACTGGACTTGGAAGATGTTCTCTGCCTCCTCCTCATGGTTGACCATCCTCACGCAGGGTTGAGCCCCAGGCACCACACGTGAGGTGGAGAGGATGGCCTCCGCGCGTTCTCCTTCCCGGATCGCCTCCTCCAGCGTGTGGGGCGTGGCCAGGCGGACGTGTTGGCGGAGCCGTTCAGGTGTGAGTCCTTGCAGGAACGCATGGAGAGCTAACTCTTCCTGCGCTGCTGCAGAAAATCGGGGGTAACCCCGCCGGACGAGCAGCTGAATGTCTGCAGCTAGGGCGCCCAGGCTCTCTCCATCCCGACGGCGGCGGCCGGTCAGCTGCTCTCTTTCTTGCGTCTCTGATGAGCACCGCCCGAACCGTCGTTCCAGTGCCGTGGTTAGGGCGCCCAGGTCCCGCTCCTCCGCCGGTGCCAGGTCCAACAGTATCTGCTGTGCTTGTCCTTCCAGGGCCAGCGCCAGGTGAGTGGCTGTTTCTTCTTCCCTCCATCCGTTGTGCACCACTGCAATTCGGACTTGCTTGAGGTACAGCTCTAGCTGGTTAGTTCCGTCATACTTTGGTAACTTGACGCTGGATTTGGGAACAGTAGTGGGGACTCCAGCGATGACAGTTGGGTGCTGCTGCCCAGTCGAGTTGCAAAGCAGGGATCTGCCAGGAGAGTCTGCCACCGGCCCCGTGGTTTCCATACAGCGAGGTCGTCCGCAGCTTGACCCGTCGGGAAGACCAGGATCTCTCCACTTTTCAGCCACCCAGGCTGCTCTTTCACCGCGTAGTCGGATGCGCTCTCTTTCCATCCTTTCTTGCTCCATGATCCCACTTCTGACACCAATGTAGCAACGCTACGAGGAAAGAGGCTGAGAGATCAGATGGCGGAATTTGGGCTTTTATTTTGGAACACAGAACAGTTAACATTACATGGGGGTCATCCTGCTCTCTCCACTCCTAACTCAAGGTGCAGACATAAACAAACAACAGAGTGAACTAACTAGGACCAAAACAGGGTCAAACAAAGTACTAGACAACAGAACACTTAAATAAAACCACACTTGAACCCTAATCGGGCCAGAACCAGCAGAGGGAATTGTATCCCATAATCCCTTGCGCTGCCAGATCTGACAGCAGACCGAATGTGGGTGTGACCGTCACTACAATACCATAAATACTTTTTGTTTCAAACAAACGTAGTGTAGTTACAATACTATTTCAACTATTTCCTTATGCAATTAAAGCACTTTTTTGAGTTAATGCAAAAATATGTTTACATTTTTTTCTACCCTTTTTTGAATTTTTTTTTATTAGATAAATTGGAAATGTGTTTGTTTTTCTTTGTATTAGAGTTCACGTTCTGGTTGGCGGGGTGTAAAACTGTCTCACAGGACAATACAGTGTGGCTTCTTAGATCAGACTCTTCACACTGCAGCCTAACTGGGTCTCTCTGTGCCTTAAAAACACAGGGTTGTGTCAGGAAGAGCATCCTGTGTAAAAACCTTCTCCCAAACCACCTGTGCGAATCAGTGCAAGCTGATGTGCTGTTATCTTTGGTTAGCAGTACACTTACTTTTTAATCAGGCCTTCACCACCGATTCAACTGAGCTGAACTCTTTCCTGAGAACAGAACAGGCTCTATAAACCAAACCTTCTAATCTTATGCAGTCCATCTTCTTTAGGCTGTTGCCTCCACAGACAGCAGCAACCACCACAGATTGGTAAATGCTAATGTGAGTATCAAAGGACCTCAAGTATAGTGAGAAAGAGAAGGCGGTTTTGCCCTTTCCTGTAGAGCATGCCTGTATTGAGGCATCAGTCCAGATTCTCATCCAGATGAACCCTGATGTTACTGCAGGACTGCAAATGCTCAGTTTCTTTTCTTTTAATCCAGGATGGAGACCGCGATGTTTTTGCTAGCTGAAGTCTGCCATCATCTTCTTAGTCTTGGATGTGATCAGAAGAAGGCTTTTCCATTCACTCCAGTCCCTGAAGGCCTCCACAAGGTACCTGTACATCCCCTCCTAACTGCACCACACATACCACAACCACAGTGTCATTCTAATACTTCTGATTGTGCCAGAACTCTGTGGTACTTAAAGTCTGACATACACAGCTGGAATGGAATGTGAGTCAGATTAGTCTGCTGTGGACCCCTGTGTTGTTTGGTAGCCCCTAATGAGAGGGGAGGGGTCTCATTCTAGGCAATTTATAACTCAGAGGGAGTTAAATGCACTTGAAAAATCAAAGAACATATTCCTCACGTATCTCAGACATGTTCAGCCAGCTCTGCACACAACGATGATTATTTGCATCTTCCTCTTCCTCCTAATTTCTCCTATTATGCAAGCAGAAGGAGGTCTGGCTCTGTGATGGCCAAAGGCATGGTCATTCCTGAGTCTTCATGATGTATGATGGTAAGTCCACTGGTCAATAGAGACATCATTATGATGTGCAGATCATGCTAACTTGACCACCGGAACATGTTACAGGATCCTTTCTATATAAAGACCCTGGTTGAACAGATCTTGGAGTACTCTGTCAGATGAACTGCACATTCCTCCAGAAATCTCATAGAGGAGGCTGAGGATATGACCCAGGCATAGTGGCGATGAAAGTTTTCAACACACCTAAAAGAGAATTGATTGTAGATGGAGGCTGCAGTCCAGAATGAGGTGGGAAAGTGGCTTATGAGATGTACTGGCAGAAACCAAGCGGCAAACCTGTTAAAAAAATGTGGGAAGTCCTCAACTATCCGTATATTAAGGGACTTTTGGTTTTCGCCTGTGATGCATCTCATCTCCCTCCACACATATGCTGCGTTATTGTGTTGTTGCCTTCTCTCAAGGCTGTTATTATTATCTTCCCTGGATAATTTTAGTGCCCTTCTCATCACTTAATAAGCACATTGAGCTTTTCTTTATTCCCAAACGCCAGGGTCTTCCTGCTCAGAAAGACTCTGATGTCAGCAGATATCTAGGGTCTAAATTGGGAAATGTGTGTTGTTTTCTGAAGATAAATTTTAGTATCCATATAATTATAATAATAATAATAATAATAATAATAATAATAATAATAATAATAATAATAATAATAAAACTTCTTTTGTATAGCACCTTTCAAAATAAAAATCACAAAGTGCTTTATAGTAAAACACAAAGTAAAACAGAATATAAAACAAAATTGAGAAAAGGTAATTGTATAAATGTGTTTTTAGCTGCTTTTTAAAAGAAAACACTGAGTCCAAGATCTGAGGCTGAGAGGAAGGGACTTCCAGAGGGATGGAGTCTCTGCTGCAAAAGCTCTGTCACAAATAAGCTTTCAGCTTATAACCGAGGACCCGTTAGCAACCAGCAAACCCTGGTCACATGATCTCAGACACCTGCTGGAAGTGTACGGCTGCACAAGGTCTTTTATATAGACCAGTGCTTGGTTATTAAGAGCTCTTTAAGTTAAAACCAGGGTTTTAAAATGCATTCTAAAATGGATGGGGAGCCAGTGCAGCTGAATAAAACCAGGGTGACATGAGAATAAGAATTGGATTTGGTCAAAAGTCTTGCGGCAGCGTTCTGGACATCCTTAAGCCGTTCTAAGGATTTTTTGCTTAAACATGTGAAGATGGAGAAGAAGAAATAAAAGCATGGATGAGCATCTCCATCTCAGAACGCGACACAATTGGACTCAGTTTAGCGATGGTTTTTAAATGAGAGAGCTGACATGAGAGTCAAGAGAAAAAACTGGGTCCAGAGTGACCCCGAGGTTCCTAACAGAGAGCTTTATAAAAGAAGCAAGTGGGCCGAGCCACTATACTATCTGGGGGAGACATTTATTAGGAGCACAAACAAGGACCTCAGTTTTAGCTTCATTTAGTTGGAGAAAATTATAATTCATCAAACTCTTGACCAAATGCAAACACCTGAGTAGAATCTGTATTTTAAAAGCATCCAGAGGTTTAATAGACACATAAAACTGAATGTCATCAGCAAAAAAATTGTAAAACATTTCATTAAAGGAGCTTAAGATATGCTGCAAAGGCAGCAGATATAAAATGAACAACAGGGGTCCCATGCTCAGAGGGCTTGAGCCCAACTCCTGTTGCCACTTTACTACAGCTACCAAAATACTACAGATACCAAATCACTACAGCAACCAAACAACTATAGCTCCCAAAAACACTACAGCTACCAAATCACTATAGAATTCCCAAAACACTGCAGCTACGAAAGTACTGTAGAGCTACCAAACACTACAGCTTCCAAATCACTTCGTATACCAAACCACTACAGCTGCTGAAAACAATACAGATACCAAACAACTACAGATACCCAACCACTGTAATGATTGTTAAGGAGCTAACAGACTCATCAGTTCTTACTGCTGTTTTTACATGTGACTTCATTTGTTCAGTTACAGTGAAACACGTTACATTGATGTTTTGCAGATTACATCCTGGCTTTCTGCTACACATCATAACTCTTCGGAACTTTGTATTTTTATTTATTTTCATTTAATTGTTCTTTCTGTGGTGATTTTACAATCAATGCCAATCTTTACCTCCAAGGGTTGAGAAATTCCTGAAATTCCAAACTTTTTTTCTCTTACAAGAGAGATGTCAGCTACACAAAATCCACCAAAATAACCACAAGGTTTGAGGTGAACATGCACACAGTGGAGGACATTGTAAAGACCAGCAGGAAAAGTACAAAATGGATGATCAGACAGTAGCTCTCGCTGCATGAGTTTGTTTCTTATTTCCAGTTGTTTTAATGTTTGATATTTTATCTAAAATTATTTTTTTTCTGCAAAAAGATACTAAAAATTTCATTTGTGGAATAACAGAGCACACAAACAGTCTCCCTTTGCATGACTTTCACAACCCCAGTCCCTGCTACTTTGTTCTTTCAAGCTGTTGAACAGATGTGTCAGAATCAAGAGAATAAAACAAAAAAGCTCAGCAGTGCAGGCTTTTCTCTGCCATGCATTTTCCAATTATAGTGCTCTCAGAAACATGATGCTTAAACCGCATATCAGACAGCAGTCTGTCTTAATCATTTCTGTTGTGGCCTCCAGCTCCAGAGCAGCCGCTCGGGTCACTCGACATTCAGTCATTCCAAAAACAGCCCATGGTGACTGGGGGAGCTGACACAGATGCAAAGATGTTTTTAAGTAGGTAAGTCAGTGCACTCACTCATTTCAAAGCTCTGTCTGTGGAACCGTGTTCTTTTCTGCTCTGCGTTGTGTGTGCTTTTGCGGTGCAATGGGTCAGGAAGCCACGTGATGCCAGAGGACTTTTCTTTGGAGCAGTCTCCGTTTATTCTCTGGTTACAACAAAATATGAGGTCAGCATGTGCAGCACTCAGACAATGTAAAAAACAATAAAAAAATACCAAGTTCAAATTAGAACCAGAATAATATACAAAAAAAACTGCAAAAAAATAAGGGGGAGAGCAAAGTATCAATTTAAAGTCTTAGTCTTGAGGACCCGAATAGCGTGCGACCCAATTGCCGGGTGTAAAATAAAAAATAATAATAAAAAAAGGTTTTGTGTAATTATACTATACATTGTGAACCTGTTACAGCTGCTCAGCTGTGATGACATCTGGCAGAGTGTAAAAAAGGACAACACTAACACTCAGTTCGCTCTCTAAATAGTCACAACGAAGGCAAAGCTGGAAGTTTCTGCTTGATTCAGAATAAAAACAGAACATGCTTTACTTACAACTTAAACTTTTATAATAATCTGGTGCACTTTTTGTGTGCACCGAGTTCCAAAATCTGTAAAAATCTTCTTGCGCTCCACTCGATTGACTGTCGGATTTCTTGCTGACGTAGGAGCAGCGCGCAGCGGGCATTTTTAGGGACACAGGTAGGTCACAAACTGTGATTCTGGCAAGCACATTGGATTTCTCTGAGCAAAGGTCTTGCAGTCATAGCTCTGTACTGTGTGGCATTAGCATGAAGTATGCTCCTTGCTCTGTGCACTGCGTGTACCTGGAACCCAAATGAATGTCTGGAACATTTTACCCACCAGTAACCCTCAAAAAGGGTAGCCTTGCTCCTGGGAAACAGTGGCAGTGAAGTTGTGCTTCATCCAAGTTACTGCAGAAATCCACCTTGGTGCAACCAAAACAAAAAGATGGGCACAACATTTCAGAGGCCAAGGTGCACCCGTCCTGTGTCATTACGTGTGCACTGTCCCAAAAATACATAGATGTCTGACAGCATTCCTCTGTGTGTTAGTTTAGGAAATCCTGACACGTTCTGTTTGTTATGTTTTCGGTTTTTCACTGCCGGTTCTGTGCAGGTCTGCTGTGGTCTTCTCTTGATCCTCTCTCTCACCTGTGTCTCCTGCTGGAGGTGTTCACACCTGCATCCTGTTTAGTTGATTGTGCTATTGTCTATTTAAGTCTGTGTGTTTCAGTTTCCTGAACTGGAGCATTTTGTGTCCTTTAGATCTGTCCCTGGCATTGTACTCTGATGCTTCGCTTTAGTTAGCTACTTGCTCTTTTTTTTTTTTCCCCCCTCTTGTGAGGAGATATTTTGTTCAGTTAATAAAACCAGCTACAACCTCACCCGTCTGTGTCCAAGCCTTCTCTGCGTCTGGGTTCTTGAACTCTACCCGTAACAAATCCCCGTGTTACTTATACTGCATTCACACCAGATGCCGCTGGCGCAGAAGGGATGCCAAGTTCGAGGCTAAGGCTAAGTCAACATGAAGATGCAATCTGAAGCCTTGTGGTGCGATTTTGGAATCGATTGAGTGCAGCAATCAGGTTGACGAATCACAGACTCAGCTTCAGGCATGTGGCATTTTTAGTGACTAGATCAAATGGTAGAAAAAAATATAAAAAATAGCCGTTTAAGGCGAGGGTTTTCGTCATGAACTTCCGTCCATTTTTTTAACCCAATGGGGCTGTGAGGTTGCCTGCGACTGTCCCGTTTACTGTTGGGTGAAGGCCAGATACACCCTGCACAGCTTGCCAGTCTGTCACAGAGCCCATGGAACTGTCAAGATCGAGCCCACTATGCTAGCCAGCTGCCCGGTGGACAGCAAAGCAGGGACAGAAAGGTTTTGGCATACTGTCTACCAGGCGCTACCGGTGTTACCAGTGGCAATCGTCTTTTTTTTAAAGGAAATTTATATAATCTTTAGTGATATTTGGCCCATGTTTTTTCTGTTGCAGAAAACTTTTTATTTTGCATATTCACTGGATATATGTTTGTTCTCTGCATGACTGTTTGCTGTCGATGAAAAATGTGAAAAACGTTCACAGAGATTTTAATAATAGAAGCTTCACTCAGTATTTTTAAGCTGATCAGTGATCAGAGGCTCTGTTTAAAGCCACTTATGGAGCTGCTGTGCACGCCGCTGCTGGTCGCCGTGGGTTGCAACCTAATCAGAAAGAAAAAAAAGTCTCGATCTAATTAATAACAACAATTCTCTCTCTGCTAGACGATGTGAGCCTGGGAAGTGCACAGGATTTTTGAGGGGCACAGGCTCAAAGTCCAAAAATGGCAACAAAAACTCACCTTCTTTTTTGACTTTTAAACAATATGGACATTGAGTTAAATTTTGAAATAAAGTACTAATATTAAACCTCTGAGTTAAGAGACCTGTGTAGGTGAAAGGGATAAAATTGCCATTTTTATATGAAAACAAACTATTGTCAACATAAGTTCAGTCAGAGACTTGGAAAACATCCAAAACAATAAAATAAAGAGACTCTTTATTTTGCCTACAGGGAGAATCAATTTGAATAAAGTTGAATGCAAATTGGAACATTTTAAAAACACATTTTCTAAAACTTTTATTCCCAGAATGCTGAAATTATCAATAACATTTAATGTGACTATCTGGAGTTGTCAAATTATCGCGTTAATCGTAATTAATTACAGACATTTTAACAAATTGAAATACGCAAGTCTTTTTAGTCATATTAATCACCTGCTTCTGTGACGTCCACCTGGAAGAACATTACTCGGCTCAAACCATGGTCTTTTAAGGAAAAAATTAAAATTGAATCCATCACTAGAACGTCACTCCTTTTGTATTTTACATTTTTTTTTTTTTTTTTTTTTCAAAAAAGCAGACAATGTAAAAGTGTAAAAGTGATGCGTCACATTGTCATGGTAACAGTTCCAGCGGTGCGTGAACCGTCTGCATTCTGCTCCCCTGTCGCTCTGTTCTCCCTGAAGAAAGTGATTGTCGAGAGAAAAAAAACTAAAACTAAGTATCATTCAACGGGAAAGTTTGCCACTTCCAGCATGTTTTTGTCCAGATGAAGAAGCAAAAACTTGCTTTAAAGAAACACAGTGTAATTAGTTCAATTCTCCTGATGTTTCACGTTCTCGTGTTTCAGTTCCTTCTTCTCTTCTCTCTTTCTTTTCTACTTCATCTACTTTATGCCCTTTTTGTTTCTTCATGGTTTCTTTTAGTCCTAATTTTGTTTACGGTTTTGTGTACGGTTCTGCCACCAAGCTTCCAGTTTCCTGCATTTGGGGTCCTTCTTCTCCTGGTTTTGATGGTTGAACCTAATTTGACTCAGGCTCTATGATGGAATTCACAGTTAAACTCTCTTTTGCATCTTATCCTCTAAAAACAGACTTTTGTTGTAAATGGCAAGATTTTCATACAACATATTGTGAAATTGATTTATACAGAATTCCAAGAATGCAAATCTGAGGTCATGGTTCTTGACTGGAGAAAGGTAGTTTGTCCTCTCTCTGTGGGTGGAGTGCTCCTTCCCCAGGTGGAGGACTTTAAGTATCTCTGGGTCTTGTTCCCAAGTGAGGGAAGATCGGAGCGTAAGATCGGCAGGCGGATTGGTGCGGCGTCCACTGTCATTTGGTCGCTGTACCCGAATACAAGCGGCTGAAATGAGTTTCCTCCATAGGGTGGCTGGGCGCTCCATTAGGTGTAGGGTGAGAAGCTCTGTCACCCGTGAGGATCTCAGAGTAGATGTGCTGCTCCTCCACATCCAGAGGAGCCAGTTGAGGTGGCACGAGCATCTGGTCTGGATGCCTCCTGGGGAGGTGTTTCGGGCATGTCCCACTGGACGGAGGCCCCGGGGAAGACCCAAGATACTCTGGAGAGACTACATCTCTCGGCTGGCCTTGGAACGTCTCGGGGTTCCCCAGAGGAGCTGGAGGAAGTGGCCGGAGAGAGGGAAGTCCGGGCATCTTTGCTTAGACTGCTGACCCCCCAACCCGGTCCAGGGTGAGCGGAAGAAAAAGGATAGATGGCAATTCTATTTAGAAAATATTACATGAAACAGATACATTCAGTTTCAGACCTGTGGTGAGCAAACTATGAACACGCGATAAATACAGTTATATTGTTTTGAAAATTACCCCGGTGTTTTATTTTGTACGCAGTATTTTGTTTCCTGTTCCCATACGAATTGAGTCAGTCGTCTACATTGACATCGAACACAGCTCTGACACATTTTTCTTAATAACTTTTTTTCCAATCCTGTTTTTTCATGATATTTTTCTTCAGCACAAGTTCTTCAAGTTGTAAACTGACCAATCAGATGCCTCAGCAATGGTGCATGTGCATAGAGCATGTGGTGCCTGCTGGCTCCACCTCAAACATTTGAACATGACTCAGACTGACTCGGACCAATCACTGTCCACTGAATTCAAAATGGTGGCACATTTATGGCACACTTTAGGAAGCAACGGACATGGATTTTGGAGGTATAGCATTTTCTATGGGTGACGTCAACACCCAACCAGTGATAATATATGATCTATGGTTGTCTGGCCAAAGTAGAAACTGACTCCTTGAATAATTTATAGAGTTTTTATGAAATATGAACCATTTGAGCTTGATGAATCAGCAGACAGCTACTAGTCAGACCTCTTAGGTTTAAGTAACTTCACCGTCACGTTTCTTCAGTTCTCCGTGCAGGGCAATCTCTCTCTCTCTGAGTCCAAGCAGAGCCGCAAAGACAGAAGCGGCAGCTCAGAACCCTGAGTTATAACAAAATGTCTTCGACAGACCACCGGAGGGGATTTTGTAGCAATTTTCTTTTGTATCACCAACAACAGATAATTGATATTGATGCAACTAAACAAAAAACCAGGGCACTAGGGCACTTTTTAATACATTTTGCACGTGTCTGATGAGAGCTACTTGATTTCATGGCTCCACCTCGAGACAGATGAAACACTTTTTTTGCTTTACTTATTTAGAGTAGACAATGTAGGTACATTTAGTAAAACACCATGAGTCAGGCATGCAGGCAGTGGAAACACACCTGGTTGACTTTTTATTGTTGTTGAAGAACGTCTGACCAAAAAAACAGAAAAAAACTAACAAAGGATATGCTCATTCTGATTGACAACTGACACCTGAAACAAATCCTAAAATGTATAGCAGTGGGAAATATTTTGGTCAATATCTTTTTAAAGGTTTTTTATATCTAGCAAATGTTATTTATATATTTAAACTTATGGCCACTTAATTAGGTACACCTGTCCAGCTGATCATCACCGCAAATTTCTAACCAGCCAATCACATATCATCTATACATGGTCAAGACGCTCTGCTGCTGTTCAAACCCAGCATCAGAATCGGGAAGGAACTTGATTTAAGGGACCTTGAACGTGGCATGGTGGTTGGTTCTAGACGGACTGGCCTGAGTATTTCAAACACTGCTGATCCACAGAGATTTTCACCCACAACCATCTCTATGGTTTACAGGGAAACATTTCATTTGAAAAAGCTCCCAGTTTTGACACAGCAACTGGAAAGGGCAGGCCAAAGTCTCCCTGCTCCGCTCCATTCAGATGCATCCAGCAGACATACATATACACATCTTCATTTTCCTCGTCTGTGGTGGCATCTGGCACAATACTTTATGGCTGAATAGCTCCGATATTGCTCGCCATCTTTGTTGTACCGCTAATGTTAGCTTATGGTTGTGAGCGGCTAGAAGTTAGCAGACGAGCGAGTAAACAAAGGGATGGCGGGAAATCAGCAGAGGGTTACTTCCACACCAGCAGTCTGACCACAACTCAGAGGCAAATATCTAATGAACTCTTGCTGCTCTGTCCAAACTTTGTCCTAGAAAATGGCACAGGTTTTTCATGCTGCCTAAAAACTGCATAATCATAATGAAAAGACCACTGAGAAGGCTTTGACAATAGATCAAAAGATAATTGCAGTGGGACGATTTCTCTTCCAACATTTCCAGTGTGCTTCAGTGAATGACAGTGGTGTCAGCAAATCCAATGGTAGTATCATTTTTTTTATAAATGGTTTGCTTGACTCCTTTTCTGCTATTCTTAAATCCACACTATTCATATTGTAAAATATCTGCATCTCCAGCTCTCAGGACTAAACAAAAAAGGCTGTAAATTTGAACTTTGCAGAATCAGCTTGTTTGCTGCATGTGTCACCATGCCCATTAATATGGTATTCTATACAATTACTTTAAAAACAAGAACATGCCCTCCATCTAGACCATATTTTAAATAGTCAGATAGCATGTCTCCTGCTAAAAAAACCAGCATCAAAATGGCCGACTTTCATTTCTGCTCACAGAGACGAGAGGCCTTGATTAGTTATGGAACATTGTTCCTCCAACTTACAGATGCTGTGTGTTGTCCTGCGGCCTTTTTACTTGCTCGGAGAGTTTCTTCAATTATTTTACCACTGTTGAATACCCAAAGGTTCGCTATCAGCCTGTCACTGGGAAACTGTAGTTTAGAGGCTGTCACACAATTACAAGTCCTTCTCTTCTAATGCGCCATAGTTTCCTTTTAAAAACTGTCCACTCCACTGTCATGAAAGACAAAGCAAAATACTGAATTAAAAATGTCAAAAATTCCACCTCTGCCTTCCTGATGCCACCTTAGGAGTTTCTGACCATAATATGGTCTCTGTGTTCTGAATAAAAGATGAGATCCAACCTGGAGAGTCCAGCAGACTGGCTCTGGCTGAGTGAAGTTTTTTGCATTTTACAGTGCACTTTTTAAAGCGGCCACCAACTGAAAAGAGTACTTCAGTAGCACAGAACATTAATAACATCTTCTCTTTGGTTTGCAGTAAGGCAAACATTTCAACATCTTTAAGCCTTTCTTTTAAAACTCCAAAATCAATGTCTACAATTTTGTATCTAATATTAATTCATTATATAATATTAAGGTCCTTGTTTAATTAAAAGTAGCGATTCTGAGCTTCACCTAAAGGGGGGGCAGTTCCAAATGCCACAAAGAATGAACAAAAAAAAAAAACCAAAAAGAACATTGAGTTTCAAATCACTCAAGATCATTTTAACTAAACTAATTAGGAAATCAACTTGCTCTTTAAACCTAAATAGATACATTAAGTTCATTCAGATTTCTTGTTCCTGTACCTTCTCTTGCTCATGTCTTAGCCGAATCTGAATTCTTCCCCTACCTGTGCGGCTTTTCCCTACCCTTACATTTAGCCCTCCAAAGTGAGAGTTATGAAAAACAGTGTCTTCAAATTCAAAACAAGACTCTCACGCGATGACGTCACCAACAGTCCATGGTCAGCTACATGGCTGAGCTGCCAGCGCTCAAAAATACATACCATCAGTTTTATAACTGAGGTATGCTAAAATAAAGTCATTACTTATATTTAAATGTAAACTTCTGCGCTTCAGAGCACACCCACGCGAAGAAATGAGCTTCTCCTACGTGCAACGAAAAGGTTTACCCTTGCGTTGCACTTTGCCACCCTTTTGCACTTTTGTTTGAAACAAAATACTGCATTTGTAATATTTTACACCTTCAGCAATAGGATTGGATACGTCAGAACAAAATACAATCAATACTTCTAAGAACTTCACCACCACTAACTAGGGCTGGGTGCTAAAACAATTGCTATCAATATTCTGATAGCACTTTTTCTTGATAGTAAAATGAGCCTATTGCGATGGTCTTTTATTTTAAAAGGTTCCGAAAGTAACACTCGCCAGCCACAATCATTTTCTATTCTTTGGGGAGTGAAAGTTAGAGAGTTAGTCACCACATGGAGAGTAAATGTTTGTGTAAACATAGTCATGTTTATTAGCTCTTGTTCTGGTGAATATGAGAATATGTAGAGATTTCTAACAGACCCAGTCAGAACTGGAGGATAAAGCTGCTTCACTTAAAGCAGCAACAGACAGATCAATAAATATAAAATATAAAAAAATAAAAACTACAAAATAAATAATAAAATATTTGGAGACAGCGCTGTTGTTAGCCACTAATGCTATGGTGCTAGTTTGTTAGCCACTAATGCTGTGGTGCTAGCCTGTTAGCCATTAATGCTATGGTGCTAACTAGCTGTTCTGTGTGTCCTGTGTGATCACGGACCGGTTTAAAGTCAGACAGTATTTTCACACACCGGCCTTTTAGACGTGGTGGAAAAATACAAGATGAATTCATAGGACATTCATAGGACATTAATAAAACGTCTTATTGGCCCGAATATAAGACAGTGTTTTTTTCATTGAAATAAGACTGAAAAAGTGGGGGTCGTCTTATATTCGGGGTCTAGACATAATGCCCACTCACGACGCTGGATGGTGCCAGATATAATTGAAGCGAATGCTGAACTTGTTTTCCCAGGCCAATGCGAACCCCTGTCACGCAGAATAAAAATAAAAATAACAGTATTTACAGTACAGTGTGTTGAGTAAATTAGTGAAAAACAGGAAATCCAAATCAAAGCCGGCGGTGGGATTCAAACCTAGGGTTCTTCCGATGAAGAAAATTGTTGCTCGTGGAGACTAACTACAGTCACCATGCAAGCAGCTGACACAAAAAAGGGTTTGTCATAAAGACAACAACCCACTTCATGCTGAGTGAAGGGCTCGCTCTATATGAAATAAGAAAAAACATCCTAAAGTTCAGGAGGACCGAGCAGGCTGTCCCTCCGTCCTGCAGGGGAGCTCTGTCTCCAGCGTCATGAGCCTTGCGACAGACTGTCGCCCAACATTAGCAGGACCCCGCTGTCCTGAGAGGGATACAGCGGGTTAAGAAAATGAATGGAAGTTCAGGAAATGCCATCCAGCTTCTTAGATGTGTGTTCTACCCTCTGTCACTGAAAACATTATGTGCTCAAAGTTGAGTCCCTGATTAGTTGACGTGATGAAGCGACCTCCCCAGAGTTCAATTTTTTTTTTTACTCTGGCTGGCCACGCCCGCTGCTCAATTTGCGCCGGCTGCTCAAATCATGCAGCAGAACCTCAATTCACGTCTTCAGGGCGTAAGAAAGGTTTAGGAGGTAGATGCTAGCACCTCGCTAGTCAACATAGTAAAGTTCTGCTCCACCTGGACCTACACGCAACATGGCAGCTGCTTCAATACAAACAGATGACACTCTCGTGTGGCCTAGGTTACCGACCCCTGATCTAAAAGGAAAAGAAAAACCACATAGACGCATAAAGAGTCTAGAAGCAAAGCAACGGCTTTGTAGAGTTTAAGTTTGTTTACACTACTTACTATTAAATCAAAATCCAACAGTCTAACAATCCAAAAAATGTTTCTCTTCCAAGTTGTTGTCAGCTAAAACTAAGTTTTTAACAGTGATTGTGGATTGGGCCTAAAAAGTCCAAACAGAATTTTCAACAGTTTACTTTTTAAACACCACCTTCCTATTAATTCTGTTTTGTCTTCTTTCCTAAAGGCTACAAACAGCAGATGCCATTGTTGGTAATCACTGCTGAGGGTAAGATGACTGCTGAGACCTCGGCGCACAGAGATGTCAGGGTTAGTTATCCGAGGTGGAGACATTTCCTGTCTCTGCACCCATGAGTCACTCTGCACAGCAGACCCATGCTGGGACAATTCCTGCTGCATATTTTATAACTGCCTGTTCAGGCTTTTGTCTTTGCATGATAACAGCTGTCCTAATACTTCATTTTTGCTGACACGATGCATAAAGCGCTGTTGTGCATTTTGATTTTCAGATTTCAGGCTAAAACATTAAAACACCCTCATATTTCAGAAAAACCATACTCCACCTGTTAATAAATATGTAAAGGTTCATTTTAATAGTCTTGTTATTTATCCAGGGTTTATATACACAGATTAAATAAAATGGACACCAGCATGGTCACTAGCAAGTATAATCCATCCAAGAGAAGAACCCCCAATTATTTTCTGTTTCTTAAAAAACAAACAATTTTATTGCAAATATTTGCTGAGATTTCAATATGTTCTGGACATGAGAATGTAAAAAGCTGTCTTCTTCATTTGGGAGTCACTAGAGTGAATATTTGTTATATATAGTTTGTCATGAACTGAAACAGAAAAGGCTGTGTTTGGCTGTATTCAGACTGGACGCATTTGGTCCACTTAAAGTGAACGAGACTTCATTTCCCCCAATAATCCGGAACAAATCTTCGGTCTGAATACACACAAGCAAACCCCGGTGCGGTACCAGGAACCAGTCCCGGTCCCATCTTTAGACGTCTCTGTTCGTTTCCAATCGGTTCGCTGTGAGATTCCTCAGTCTAAACACAGTCCATGTTGGAAACGGAACAACTGAACATAAACGGACACTGCAGATGGTCATTAGTGGAAATATGGAGCAGTCATCCAACAGCAACTCATTGAAATGTGGTTAGATGAATGTAGGCTCATTTAAACAACTTTTAACATGACACATATTGCTTCTCTCACTGTTTTTTCCAACCATCTACATGTTACAAACACTTATCACCGTACCTCGTAGCTGTAGCGTCTCCAGCAACCGCCTTGCAGCATGCCTCCACTGTACCAAACTAACAGTGAAGTGTTGAACCTGGCCTACATATACAGACGTAAAATTGATCAGCAAAATATAAAGTTTGAATAAGTAAAGAATCTTGGCAAAGATTTGCAAAATGCAGCACCTCCATTTTTATTTTTATTTTGACCCGCCCCCATAAATAGTGGCCAATGACTGAAGAGATCTTTAATCACATGATTTTGTTTACAAGCTTTGGTCCAGAACAGAAAACTCCAGTAGACCCCAGTCTGAATACAGAGCAAATGCAAAGTTTAGGACTCAATCCGGAACAGATTAAGTGGACTCGGTCTGGAACAAATCATTTCTCCAGTCTGAACACACCTTAAGACGCTTCAAACTGAAAATGGGGAATGACCAAACCCTGCCACCAAGGTGATGCTGGGAAATACAGTTTCATGTCATGGCTGGACTGAGCACAACAGTGAGACACAAGGTAGTTCTACTACATCAACTCTGTCTGGTGCCTGCCTTCCGACGCCTCCTTCAACCACCAGAGGGAGCCCTATCCTGAATATTGACTGCCTCTGCTCCTACCTCACTCCAACTCCCATAATGCTCTTTGCCCCTCCTGCTCTCACCAGCTGTCTCCCATTCCTGCTCATTAGTGTTGTGTATTTAAGCTTGCTCACCTCTGTACCCATTGTGAAGTTCTGACTTGCTACAGTCAGTTGGAGCATTCCTTCCTGTTTACCTGACCCTGGCCTGTTTCCTGAACTTGTCTTGCCTGCTGTTTATTAAACTTAATTGCACATGGATCCAAACGTCTCCGCTCCTTCGTCACAAACACGAACTCTCCCTGACAAAGATTTCAAAGCAGACTGGAGTTTCAAGTTCAAGCTCTTTTGAGAAGTACCTAGAATTGATGTGAAATACAGATGCTGTGGCCAAGGACACTTCGTGCAGCTGATGAAAAACAAATCAACTTTATTACCCTTGAAAATGAGAAGATCTCTTGATGTCTTTAGCTCAGAACTGGCAGAAACCAGGAGAACCCAAGTAACTCCATCTACTGTCTGAAGAATTCTGGCCAGAAAGATGATTTGAAACTGAATAGTCAAACCTCTGATGTGGAAACAAGTAAAACGATAGGTTTTATGTGAATGAAAATGAACATTTTAGGAACTCCTGCAGTCTATACTCATTGAGAACATGTGGGGGTTTGTTAGCTTTTAGATAAACATACCCAAAGTGGATCAGATCTACAACTGTGAATCTGACCTTAACACTATGAGACATCAGTCCAGATGTCTTATCTAGCTGGAAAACATTTGCAATTAACAAAAAAAAACATTAAACAAACAAATACAGTAGTTGCTTGACCTTTAAGAATGACCGGGTTAAAGAGCAAATGGAAATTGCAACATTTGGTTCTTCTTGGTTTGGATGAAACTCAAGATGGAGGATGGGGGTTTGCTTTAACTGATAGTGGGGTAGAATTCAGAACTTTAAAAAGAATTGGTTAATGTCATATTACAATGTCTGCTGGTTGAAAGGCATTTACGATAAAGACCAGATAGCTGTAAAACAGCATCGGCTTTATGCCACACCAATACAGCTTTTAAAACGTATTTTATTTATGGCTTTGTTAGTCCGAGACAACTATACCTTTTTGCTCTCTTTGAACCAGCCACGTCTCAATTTTCAAAGCAATGCTGTGCGTCCTTAAGAGGTATTTAGAGTATTCCTCTAAAAACCTGTGCTCTCTGCAGCAGCCCCTCCCTACCCACAAAAACGAGCAGGTTCTCATAGATTGAGGACCGCCTCTTTCAGGAAGAGTCTGCCCTGCCAGCACCGCCCCAGGCTAACACATACAGACTTTCTCTGCTGTGTAATCTGTAAAACGATTTCATTTTATATGCACAGTATACACAGCCATCTTTGCAAAAAGTTCTCATGTTGTTTGTTTGCATGCGTGAACATGTGCAGGCACGCTGGGGCCGATTTTAGGATGATGATGGTGAAAGGCAGAGCCTCAGAGATCGAGTCGTTTTACAAAAGTCCACACAAATAACTCCTATTTTATAAATAATTTGCTTTTGAGTGTTTCAAAGATAATATATCATCATATATATGCAAATATTATACTCTGAAAGGCTTAAGAAAATCATGGTATGGCTTCTTTAACATTTAAACAATCTATAGCCCTTTGTTCTGTCTACTGGATCCGTGAGGTTTCCTTTTTTGTTTTTTTTAACAATGTTCAAAGAAACCTACCACAGTTCTCCTCATCGGCTTGATTCCCACAGTCATCGATGCCATTGCAGTGGAGCAGCTGAGGGAGACAGACTGTGAGGTTGCCACACGGGAAATATCCAAGGGGACAAACTGCCTTCTCCTCCGTGGCACTGAGCGCTACAAAGAGGGAAGAAAGTGAAAGAACAAGGTTGGTAAGATTTTGTCCTTGTGGTCTTTGTTTTTCAAAACCTCACTGAATTTATAAGATTATGCTTTTATTAACATAAAACCTGTACATCCTTCCTTCATTTATATTTCAAAGAAATTCCAAAGATATGTTTTCTGACAATTGCAAATACAAAGAACCTAAAGTGACATTTGCAGTTTGCTGATTTAGACTTTTTCTTTTTTTTCTTTTTCTTTTTATCATCTTATGAATTTGACTAGAGTCCGCTCAATTCTCTCTCTTGCTAATATGGAGATGCTGATGCATGCTTTTAGAATCAGTAGAGTTGATTATTGTAACACCCTTCTAGCATTAAGAACCTTCAGCTTCTCTGAAATTCTGCTGCAAGAGTTCTCACCAAGACCAGAAGACCAGCGAGCTCACATCACCCTGATTTTAAAATCCTTGCATTGGCTCCCCATCTGCTTCAGGATTGATTTTAAGATACTTTTAATGTTTTTTAAATGTCTGAACGGTCTTGCGCCTTCTTATTTGTCTGATCTTTTAGTTAAATATGAACCCTAACAGACCCTGAGATCCTCTGATCCTTATAGACATGTTTATCCACATCAGCTGACTAAACCAGAGGAAACTGTTTGGTTCATAAAGACATCCACACATTTGAACTCATGTCTAAACAGTTTCAAAGTTCTACTGCATTTAAACACAGAACAAAGGTGAGCTTTGTGCAACATATTTCAATAGCAAGAAGATCTGCAAGGAGAAAAATGAAAGTCCTCTGGACAAGGCAGCAGCAGGGATTGCTTTAATGAAAGGTCCCCCACCTTGGCCGCGCATTAATACTCTATGGGAATACATGCTGTGTTGAAGAACCTGACAGATCTACAGAGTACTGACCCATCAAAGCTTCTGCGAAGATGAAGTAAATGGAATTTGAGAGTTGGCTCTTCTTACAGAAGAGTGATGGAAGTGGGGAGGGGGTTACCAGCTCAACACCCAAGTTTATGTGTCAGTGCGAAAGCAGTTGTGCTCTGATACTCTGGGATACACAACATACAGTGTTGTCTCAGGGGTCGCCACAAGCAACTTGGTTATTAAGAATTATATCAAGGAAACTAAACTATTTAAACTATTTTTCAAACTACAGTTCAACTATTCAGACCTGCTACTGTTGTATTTCTGCTGGAACTGTTCTAACTGTAGGATTTCCTTGTTACATGGTTTGAGGTCACTATTTCCTAACAGCTTTATCCAATCATCACAAGTGGTTTCCACTCATGTCTCTCAAGACAACACAGAAAATGAAAGTGGTGTGTGGGTGTTGCATAATGACTGCATGATAAGTCATGGCTAAATACAATGCAGACTAAAGCATAACAAGGACGAAAGCCTTACCACATTTCAGTCTGTTGGTTAATCAATCAAAAGTATTTCTACATCGTTGAGAGCAAAACGTACTTTCACTCAACTGCTATTGTGCTCACGAAGCTGTCACTTTCACCCGAAGCCAAATCTGTTGATACAACTCTGTACAGAAGTAAATGTATATAAAGTAACAGATCTTTTCATGATTGCTGTTGCAGCTTATGTTCAGTGTGGGATCTGCTGTAATGTGTGCATTCAACGTCTTCATGTCAGAAGACTGACACATCAGCTGTCTTCCAACAGAAAGGATGACAGACAGAAGCAATAAGAGGTTCTTGGTGAATCAATATGTTTCAAACGAGCCTTTGTGACACAAACCCTAAACTTTTTTTCAACAGTCGGAAATCACAAGAAAGCATTTTAGAAAATACAGTTCACAACATCCTGAAATGATAGGTCTTTTGAAATAATTGACTGTCTGGTTAACAATCCTTGCTAAACATGGCTGGAGCTTCTCCTAATTTCAGAGCTGAATTTAGGGATGAATGCAGCCAGTTCACCAGCTCACATTGTCAGAACTAAGGTAGTAGGGGTGTTCTATGACTTTGGACCACTTCCAGGTCTTGCGATTTTTCAAAAAGTGATGAAAGCCAAGAAAGACATCATGGTCACTCCCATAAAGGAGAAATTTGAACATTTTGGTTTCTATTTTTAATCTAACAAAGACTTCAATGATGTAGAACTTGAAATAAACCAAACTTGCATACAAGGATTTGCATGGTATATTTTTGAACCACATTTACAGCTTGATGCTGCTATGCTATTTGTTTAATGTATCGCCACTTTTAGGTTTTCTTAGAGTCCAGCTGGTGAGAATGGACATATGTGGAGCAATAGGATCACTGCAGGATTGACTTCTCCCCTTTACTCTGTATGATGATGTCAGCAAGCTGCAAAGGCTGCACACATGTTCTGGCTCTGAATGCTTCTGTGTATTGCAGTTCACTTCAGTCAAACTTGGTTTGACTCACAGCTTTATTGTGTGTCGAACACAAACATAATCAAACACATGTTCATTCAATGCCAAAACTGTTATTTTGATGTCTGTGAGGAACATTTATGCATTTCCCCCTAATGAGGTGGCGGTAGCTCAGGTGGTTGAGCAGGTCAGCCAATGATCAAAGGATTGGTGGTTCCATCCCTGCTCCCTCCAGCCTTGGGCAAGGCACTTAACCCTCCCTGCCTCCAGTGTGTGGCTCCACTGGAGTGTGAATGTGTATGAATGTACTGGTGATGGTCAGAGGGGCTGTAGATGCGTACCGGCAGCCACACCTCTGTCAGTCTGCCCCAGGGCAGCTGTGGCTGCACCAGTAGCTCACCATCACCAAATATGAATGAGGTGTGAATGAATAATGAACATACTTTGCAAGCGTTTGAGTGTCTGAAAAAGCAGAGATAAATCCAATCCAATATTATTATTATTGCAATAGTTTATTGTTAGAAACTAAATTGTAGCCTAAACTTTCTTCAGTTATCACTGCCCAGAGTTCAGCTTCGCCAAGGCAGCAGTTTCAGGAAAGATGTCCCTCTTCCTAGGAAGCTATTGCAGTTCTTTCAGAACATGCTGGCATGTCTATCTATATTTGTGACCAAGTGTGTCTCATAACTCACAGTTCATGGCAAGAGCTGAGGGTAGGAGCATGGTAGAGTAATTCAAAGACCTTGTTTTTTTTTTTTTGTTTGTTTTTACCACGACATGCCATCTCTGCAGATGCAGTTCTCCTGCTGCTGTCTGTCTGGGCTTTCATGGCATTCATGGACTGGGTGCCACCTATGAATGTCATCAGGAAGGGTGCTAAAAGGAGAAAAACGGTTCACAGCGTATGCATTTATTGCCAGAAAATATAAAGACTGTTGCTTTCTTCACTGTTTCTCCAAAAATAAAAACAGTTAACAAACAGTCTTCTTTTCCTTGTGGATTTTCCCTCCAGGAGTTGCCACAGGGAATCAGCTTCCTCCATCTAACCCCGTCTTCTGCATTCTCTACTCCAGGGCTGCTCATTCCTGGTCCTCACGATCTACCACCCTGCCTGATTTGCAGCTCTCCCCGCACTGCTTGCTGCTGTGTACCTGGACCAAGTGTGTTCATTAAATCACAATGTGGAGACATCTAACCGAGCTAATCAGCAGCTGGCAGAGCTTGAAGATCTGGAAAACAGTCAGGGTGGTAGATCTCCAGAACCAGTAATGAGCAGCCCTGATCTGCTCTAACACCAGCTACATTCATGTCTTCATTCACTGCATCTATGAACCTTCTCTTTAGTCTTCATCTAGACCTCTACTGGCAGCTCTAGACTCAGCATCCTTCTACCAATATATTCACTGTCTGTCCTCTGGACATGACAGAAGCATCTCAGTCTGGCCTCTCTGACTTTATCTCTAAAACCTCTAACATGCTGTCCCTCTGATGGACTCATTCCGGATTCTATCCATCCTGGTCTCTCCTAAAGAGAACCTCAGCATCTTCATCTCTGCTGCCTCCAGTTCTGCTTCCTGTTTTTTCCTCAGTGCAATGGTGATGGACAGACTGACAGATGAGGTTAAACAGGAATCACCATGAACTATGATGTTTGCAGATGATCTAGTGATTTGTAGTGAGAGCAGAGAACAGGTGGAGGAAGATCTAAAAAGGTGTGGATTTGATCTGGAAAAAGAAGAATGAAGGTTAACTACAGCAAGACCGAGTTCATGTTTGTGAATGAGAGGAACCCAAGTGGAAGAGTGAGGTTACAGGGAGAAGAGAGAAAGAAGGAGGATTTGAAGTATCTCGGGTCAACAGTCCAGAGTAATGGAGAATGTGGAAAGAAGTGAAGAAGTGAGAGCAGACAGGTTGGAATGAGTGGAGAAAAGGCGTGATGTGTGATAGAAGAGTTTCAGCTCAAATGAAAGAAAAGGTGAACAAAACTGTGGTGAGAGCAGCCATGTTGTTCAGTCTAGAGACAGTAGCAAGGGGTTCAGAGCTGATCCCTGATGTAATCCCACCTCCACCTTGAACTCCTCTGTCACCCCTACAGCAAACCTCACCACTGTCTTCCAGCCCTCATACATGTCCTGTTCTAACATACTTCTCTGTCACTCCAGACTTCCTCATACAAAACCACAGTTCCTCTCTGTCATAAACTTTCTCTAGATCCACAAAGACACAGTGTATTTCTCTTACCTTCTCTGTGCTTCTCTATCAACATCCTCAAAGCAAAGATTACATCTGTAGAGTTCTTTCTTGGTATGAAACCAAACTGCTGCTCACAAATGTTCACTTTTGCTCTTAGTCTAGCTTCAACTTCTCTTCCCATACCTTCATTCATCAGCTTTATTCTTCTGTAGTTTCCACGACTCTGCACATCTCCCATATGGTGCCTACACACCAAACACGATTGGTGCGGCGGAGGCGAGCAGTTTCAATGTAAAGTCAATGGTTTGGATGCGAATTGAGCAGCCGACGCGGCCGGCCAGGGTTTAAAAATAATCTGAACTCTGGTGAGTTGGGCTGCGTCTTCTCAACCAATCAGGGACTCAACTTCGGGCATTGGACGCTTTCAGTGACAGTGAAAAGAAAACATTCAATATGGTGGATTGATCCAGAGCTCTCCTTAACTTCCTTTCATTTTCTTAAGCCGCTGTTTCCCTTTCTGGGCACCAGGGTTTCCAGATCCCGTCCCGTTACTGTTGGGTGAAGGTGGGTTCAGAGTCTGTTGCAGGACCTATGGAGCTGTAGTGAACACGCTCACTATGCCGGCTCTCGGCATATAAGACACAGTCAGAGACTGATGGAAACACAGCAGTTGTGACCATCAATCAGACACAGCTGTAGGAAACAAGCTCACTGGAACTAAAGAGAGACTAAATATTCTTATGAACCGAAACAGGGAGACGTGATCACTGATGTTTTTGTAGAGATCTCCAACATAAATAAACTTGATCTCTGGGACGGGGTGGGGCAACCCTCTTGAGGCCCGCATTTGCTCCAGGTGACGCCTACCATGGCGGGGTCTGGGGGCAGCGGGCCAGAGGGGAGGGGATGTCTGTGGGAAGGAGGGTGGGGGTCCACCACTGGTATGGGACTCTGGAGGCTTGACAGCCAGCTGGGCTGCCTCGATCCTGTCTGGTGCCTGACCAAGGAGCTAAAGGGGCGGTGCTTGAGGGTAGGGGCTGGGGCTGTCCTTGGGGCAGGCCGCCTCTAGGCTCCTCTCTCTTTGTGTGGGGTGGGGGGTGTGGGGCCTGGGGAGACTTAGGCCCAATGCTGGAGGGAGAGAGGGGGACTGTTGTTTCACAATCGGTGGGCAGTTTGGCAGCTCTCCCCGAACCTACCCTCTTTCATCATACAACCACTTATTAAGGTGAAAGGTGGGGTCAGATTGCAAAATACCTCGAGGGGCGAGCCACTTGGCCATTGTCCCCCCTCCGATTGGTTTCTGCACAGTTTTGCCCCATTCTCTTGGTTTTAAGTGAACCTTAGACACATAGGACCCTTGGTGGAATGTGCTTGGACATCACTGCCAGCAAGTAGTAGGGGTCCTCTCAGTGCTCGCCAAAAGACTGCCCCTAAAACACTGCTAAAAACGCTTGCTGCTAGCTTCATGTAGCTATAACTATATAAACATTGGCTTCTAGCTTAATGTAGCAATCAGGCTAAAAACATTAGCTGCTAGCTTCATGTAGTAAAAAGGCTACAAAAATTATCTGCTAGCTGCATGTAGTAATAAGGCTACAAATATTTGCTGCTAGCTTTGTGCAGCAATCAGTCTACAAGCATTAGCTGCTAGCTTCATGTAGCAAACATGCTAAAAACATTAGCTGCTAGCTTCATGTAGCAAACACGCTAAAAACATTAGCTGCTAGCTTCATGTAGCAATAAGGCTAAAAACATGAGCTGTTAACTTCATGTAGCAATCAGGCAGGAAGCATTAGCTGCTAACTTCATGTAGCAATAAGGCTACAAGCATTAGCTGCTAGCTTCATGTAGCAATAAGGCTAGACATTAGCTGCTACCTTCATGTAGCAATCAGGCTGAAAATATTAGCAGCTAGCTTCATGTAGCAATCAGTCTACAGACAGTTGCTTGCTTCATGTACCTATAAGGCTACGACCATTAGCTGCTAGCTTCATGTAGCAATAAGGCTACGACCATTAGCTGATAGCTTTGTGTAGCAATAAAGCTACAAGCATTAGCTGCTAGCTTCATGTAGCAATAAGGCTAGACATTAGCTGCTACCTTCATGTAGCAATCAGGCTGAAAATAATTAGCAGCTAGCTTCATGTAGCAATCAGTCTACAGACATTAGCTGCTAGCTTCATGTAGCAATAAGGCTACACATATTAGCTGCTACCTTCATGTACCAATCAGGCTGAAAACATTAGTAGCTAGCTTCATGTAGCAATCAGTCTAGAGACGTTAGTTATTAGCTACATGTAGCTATAAGGCTACACACATTAGCTGCTAGCTTCATGTAGCTATAAGGCTACAAACAGCTGCTAGCTTCATGTAGCAATCAGGCTACGACCATTGGCTGCTAGCTTCATGTAGCAATAAGGCTACACACATTAGCTGCTAGCTTTGTGTAGCAATCAGGCCACAAACATTAGCAGCTAGCTCCATGTAGCAATAAGGCTACACATATTAGCTGCTACCTTCATGCAGCAATCAGGCTGAAAACATTAGCAGCTAGCTTCATGTAGCAATCAGTCTACAGACATTAGTTGCTAGCTTAATGTAGCTATAAGGCTAAAAATATTAGCTGCTAGCTTCATGTAGCTATAAGGCTACACAAATTAGCTGCTAGCTACATGTAGCAAACATGCTAAAAACATTAGCTGCTAGCTTCATGTAGCAATAAGGCTAAAAACATGAGCTGTTAACTTCATGTAGAAATCAGGCAGCAAGCATTAGCTGCTAGCTTCATGTAGCAAGAAGGTTACATGAAGTTAACAGCTTCATGTAGCAATAAGGCTAAAAACATGAGCTGTTAACTTCATGTAGCAATCAGGCAGGAAGCATTAGCTGCTAGCTTCATGTAGTAATAAGGCTACACATATTAACTGCTACCTTCATGTAGCAATCAGGCTGAAAACATTAGCAGCTAGCTTCATGTAGCAATCAGTCCACAGACATTAGTTCCTAGCTTCATGTAGCTATAAGGCTACTACCATTAGCTGCTAGCTTCATGTAGCAATAAGGCTACGACCATTAGCTGCTAGCTTTGTGTAGCAATCAGGCTACAAGCATTAGCTGCTAGCTTCATGTAGCAATACGGCTACACATATTAGCTGCTACTTTCATGTACCAATCAGGCTGAAAACATTAGTAGCTAGCTTCATGTAACAATCAGTCTAGAGACGTTAGTTGTTAGCTTCATGTAGCTATAAGGCTACACACATTAGCTGCTAGCTTCATGTAGCTATAAGGCTACAAACATTAGCTGCTAGCTTCATGTAGCAATCAGGCTACGACCATTAGCTGCTAGCTTCATGTAGCAATAAGGCTACACGCATTAGCTGCTAGCTTTGTGTAGCAATTAGGCTACAAGCACAACACATTTTTGGCCACACAGCAGCGAGTTCTCTGCGTGACAAGAAAAGGGGTTGGCCAAGCAAATTCGCCTTGCAAATTGTTTTCTGTCTTAATGCGCCTTTATTTTTTAAAAATGGACACTTTCATACTTCTCCTGCATTCCTCAAGCATCTTCTCACCACCTAAGATTCGGTTAAAAGACCCAGTCAATAACACCACCTTCCATACAGGCATATCATCAGGAACAAGAGCCTTTTCACTCTTGACAAGTCCATGAGTGGGGGATCACATTCTATCTGAGCCTGGGTGGTGTCTGTGTTTCTATGGTGCAGGTTCTGGTCCTTGCCCATGGGCACCCGGGCCTCTCCAAAATTCCAACATTGGGTGAACCTGGTCGGGCTGTTTTCAACACTCTTCAGGGTCTCCCACTTCTCTTGGTCATCCCTCCTCTAGGTTGGGGTGGCTGGCCCCTGCCGTGCTCTCTCCTGGATCTCCTGCGGTTGTCTGGAGCTTGGGGGCGGGTCTCTCTTGGGAGCCCTGGCTCGTACCTGGGGCTGGGGTGGGGGATGAGTTCACAAGCAAGAAGAAACTATTTTTGAATTCCATATCCCTTTTTTCCTGGTGACAAATTAAACTGGTTTAAACTGATTGAGCCTAAAAGAGAAAGACGGCCAAACAAAATCAAAGTATGACACCCACATGTATGATGCTTGTAAGAAAACAATGAAGAAAAGAACCAAAAATTATTTCTCAATTGTTTCAATATCTACTTTAGGAAAAAAAAGGAAGAATAGATTCAATAACTAATCTTTGTCTTCTCATAATAAGAAGGATGTTCTTTTCGTTTGCCTTTGGCTCATTGCATCAAAATGCTTGTTTTTCATCATGATTAAGAAAAGATGTCATTTTTCCACTGAGCATCATTTAAAACTGGCCTTCCATCTAACATTATTGTCATCATGCTTTGTCAAATGACAAAAAAAGAAAACCTATTAAAGAAAAACAGACATTTCTAATATTTCAAGCAGAATCATCTCCAGTGTGATTTCATTTGTTTAGTCTAATATAAAGTAACAATGAAGACAGTCTCTGAACACAACATGCAGAATAGTGAACATTGTGAGCTATTTTTGTCTTAAACCCATCCGTCTGTAAAGTTCATCTCCGTTTTGTAGTCGATGGAGGATGTCCGGTTTATTATAACCTCTTGCTGCCAGGAAGCATTTTCTCAGCATGAGAAAACAAATCAAGTGACAGTGTTTTTCATCACTGAGAGGAAGACTTCAGTGCAACACTATCACAACTACATGGAAATTGCATAGTAAAGTAAAAGCGGCTCCTGTTCAACAGTACAGATTCAGCAGGACCAGTCAGAATGTGCTGCTGATTGGTTCAACTCCAACTTAAGGAAGAAGTCCTGCAATTAGCAGGAGGGTGAAGTGGTCTTTGGTTTGATTCCAAAGAGTCAAAGTCGGCTTCAAAAGCGTTTGTGAAAGATTATTAACTTTATTTTGTTTGCTTTTACAAGCAGAGCTCACAGGTACAAACTGAACACATAACTGGCAAAAAAATGCAAGAATAAAACAAGCTGCTTAGTTCACCAAAAGTCCAACTGCATTCATTCCAGTTATTTTGTCAATACAACATGGCCCTCCATTTCGGAGCCAGAATTTGTCCAGGACTTGTTTAGTCCACAAAGCAGCAGCGTCACCCTTCCAAAGCTGGTTACCACATGTCTTATAATCGCAGCCTCAACATTTATTCCAAAAAAGTGGGAACCAGCCTGGCACTTTTTAGGGATAGAAATCTATTGTAGACCGGCGTTTATTCCATCACAGACAGAATGGTGAAGTATAAAGTATAAACACAGTATGAAAGCTAAATCAAACTCTTGCAAATTTGTCAATTCTTAGCTATCACTACACTGGGTCATGACACAAATCTAAAGCTGGCATCTGCACAACTGTGCACATGGCACAGCACGTGCAGGGGTGTGTGTGTGTGTGTCTTAAAGGAGCCCAGCCACTATTAGAAACCAGCGTCTAAAATAACGAACACCTGTCAGATCCCGTTTTTATTGGAGACCGGTCACTATTGGAAGACATACAGAGAATCCAAATCAATGCTAAAGCTCTTCACTATGTGGCTACTAGACAACTGCAGATCTTCATAGTGAAGTTCAACAATCAGAGACAACAAAGCCCTGGAAGAAATGTCCTTTTCTGACAACTGTCAGTAAAGACGACAAAGAAAAGCAAACTGTCGTGCATCGTTCCACTTCACAATATCCCCAAACATAAAAAATCATCATCCAAGGCTTAATTCTGGGAATATCCAGAAAGACTAAAAAGGAAAATAATGTGCTGTTTTTTTTTTGTTTTTTTTTTTTGTTCTGATACGATGCAACCCCTGAAAGATGGTAAATAAACATGTCTTTTTTGCATTGGAGCATTTTAATCTTGCATGATGACAATACCTCAAAGAATTCAACAATTCTGACAAGGTAGTCAATGATCCCAGTATAATTACACCAACATATTTCAGACTAGTTATGATAAATATAAAAACGACAACTCAAACAGTTGCTTATTTACATCAAGCTTTTTAAAGGCATAGATTAGGCTAACCTATGAAATCTGAGGCTAGTTTCATACCTGTTATTGAGCTCGAGGGGATTGGCTGTTCTAACATTTACAACATCAAAGTGTGTTTGCAATATCAGAATAGAGATTGTATCAAAGTAAAGACGCTCCGCTCCTGCAGGCGACACTGATTGTGTTTCAGAAAGAGGGTTGGATGTTTTTCTCCCTGAAACAGTTGCATTTTAATGACAGAGAACTCAGACGCACGATCTCACCTGCTGACCTCTGATAGTTCCAATTTTGCATCTGCGATTACAGAATAAAATGATCCCACTTTAACAGCTCCTTTTTATCACAAAACAACTGTCTCTTGTCATTTCTTGAGCTACTTGTAGAAGTCCTGCTGAATGTCCAAATCCATACCTTGAGGACCGTTGTCCTGTTTTTTTTAGACATGCACGTCATCGCAGTTCCTCACGAGTAAAGCACACCTGATCCAGGTAATTATTGCTGGTTGGAGAGGATTATCTAGACTTGGACACATCAAACTAGTTTTATATAGTTGTATAAAAGTTGTTTGAACCAGTTTGTTTGAGAGAAAATTTTGCTTGGTTCAGAAAGTCAGCAAATGCTGTTCAAAGAATGAAATTGTGTTGTGCTGTTTTTGGCTGATTCATCTTTATGGCTTCCTCAGGCTTTTCTGTAAACTTTTCATTTATTATTCATTTTTGTCATGTTGAAGTTTATGTTGTGAAATTTTGACAGAAGTCATTATTGACTTTTTTATATTATGTCTATCGTGCAATTTATTTACCTGAGTGACAGCTAAACACCGACATACTAAAATCGTATTTCTTATTCTTCCTTCCCTGGACTTTTTTATTTCAATGTGAATGAATTTTCGGAGATTTCAGAGGTATTAGTTTTTGCCCTTGCAACTTTAACATTAGACAACAGAAATCCTTTATTGTCAAAAAACGTTGAAGCCACAATTCTGATGAAAATTGCTGGGAGAGTTCATTTTTTTTCTTTTCTATTCATTGGCTAAAAACAGAATAAGTTTCAAAATTATTTTACCAACAAGCAAAGCTTAAAATGTAAAAGCTGCATCTTACCTCAAGCACTTCATTCCTGCAGGACTCATGTCTGCAGGATTACTTATTGTTACAAGAAAGTTCTAATAATAAACTGGGAGGCAGAGCCTTCAGTCGTCAGGTTTCTCTTTTCAGGAAACAACTCTTCACTTTCTCTCGAACAGGCAGACGTTCTACTGAGTGCTACTCTTCAGACTCTCCTCTTTGTTCCTATAGTTGAGAGTGACATTACTGACCCTGAGACATGCCTTCTGTTATGCTGCTATGGGCTTGGATTGTTTTGGAATCCATCTGGAACGATTTTAGGGGCAGAAGGAGGGGCAGGTTACACTTATTTAAGCAGCATTATTTTAGAGGGCACATGTGTAACAAACATCCATTGTTAAAGAAATATGTCAGGTTCTATCAATGATGCCCATCTGAGTCATAACATATAACAGTCACTAAACGCAAAGACAACAACAAAAGAAATCCATAACTCATTCAGACATTATCAGCTACAGACAACTTAAGTTTAATGTACAATGTGATTTTTCCAGCCACGCTCTTTATGAACACCCACGCTGAATAAAATCCAGCTGAAACTCCCATGTAGACTGTCCAAAAAAAACAAACGCTAAAAAATGTCTGGTATACCAGGATAAAGAAAAATTATGGGTACCCAATAATCAAAAAAAGAAAAGTCTCGATCTCACCGGCCGGCCGCAGCGCCTCGCTATCCTGTGTCACCTTCATTTCCCGGAGCGCGCAATAATCCCCTCGTCCAGATTCTGTGGCTTCCTCGTCCCCAATGGATCTTCTAGATGCCAGGTCATCCAGTGGGCAAGCCGTCTTTCTTGCGTGATGCAGGGAAAAGAGGGGTTGCCACCGCAGCTATCCGTGCGTCTTCCGCCTTGTCTTCCCTCTCTCCACACCTGTCATCCCTGGTTTAATCACCTCTCTGGGCGTGGTCCTCACCCAACGGGTAAAAAGTCAACTGCCCCAACCCCGAGTGAACAACGGCCACATCAAACAATTTAAATAAAATACAAATCAGGACAAAACGTGTTGAAACACCCCTCCCCACACATCTGGGTTTTTCTTTTAGTCAGAATGTGATTTTGTCACACATGCATGACTCTTCCTCTACCTTCCATTCTATTGACCTTCCTTGAATACCCCATCTATTATGGTTGCATAAGAACTTTTCCTCGTGTTTCTACTGTACATCTTCCTCTGTCTACTTTCTTGTCATCCACACATGTACATCATTGTAAAGGTTCACTCACACAAACACAATTTGTGCGGCCAAATCGTGTGTCTCGCTGCGCAGAGAATTCGCTACTCGCCGCATGAAC
The DNA here is from genome assembly GCA_014656515.1 of Oryzias celebensis. Classification (NCBI taxonomy): domain Eukaryota; kingdom Metazoa; phylum Chordata; class Actinopteri; order Beloniformes; family Adrianichthyidae; genus Oryzias; species Oryzias celebensis. The sequence continues at coordinate 124,685 of BNCR01000042.1, forward strand.
AATGTGTTCCCTAAGCTCGCCATCTCGGCTGGGGGTTGGTGGAGCTAGCAGCTAAAGTTTTTACCCTGATTGCTACATGGAGCTAGCAGCTAAAGTTTGTAGCCTGATTGCTACAAGGAGCTAGCAGCTAATGTTTGTAGCCTAATTGCTACATGGAGCTAGCAGCTAATGTTTGTAGCGTGATTGCTACATGGAGCTAGCAGCTAATGTTTGTAGCCTGATTGCTACATGGAGCTAGCAGCTAATATTCGTAGCCTGATTGCTACATGGAGCTAGCAGCTAATGTTTGTAGCATGATTGCTACATGGAGCTAGCAGCTAATGTTTGTAGCCTTATATCTACATGGAGCAAGAAGCAAATGTTTGTAGCCTGATTGCTACATGGAGCTGTGTCTGTTTATCTAATTTACAATGAATGGGAGACACAGATGATGTTTGGAGATCAGGTTTATTCATTTCGTAGAACTCTACAAAACTATCTCTCTCCATGTCTCGTCTCCATGTTTCGGTTCATAAGAACATTTAGTCTCTCTGTGGCTCCAGTGAGCTTGTTTCCTGCTGCTGTGTCTGATTGACAGCCGCTTCTGCTGTGTTTCTGTCTGTCCAACAGAGTTCAAATGCTTACTCTCGTGCATTAACATGAGAGGGAAAACATAAAAACAAGAATAAAATGAGGGGACTTTTTTTTTCATTGTTGTCTCAGTGAAAATAAGAAACCATCCTAAAGTTCAGGAGGTCTGAGCAGACTGCTTTCCCATCCAGTAGCGGCCCTCTGTCTGGCCGTGAGCTTCTCTCCCCGGACCCGGCATAGTGAGCGTGTCCACTACAGCTCCATAGGTCCCACAACAGACTCTCTAGAGTGAACCCACCTTCACCCAACAGTAAGCGGGACGGGATCTGGAAACCCCGCTGCCCAGAAAGGGAAACAGCAGGTTAGGAAGATGGATGGAAGTTCAGGAGAACTATGGATCGATCCACCATCTTGGATGCAATCACCTCCCCAGAATTCAGATTTTTTTTAAACCGTGGCCAGCCACACCGACTGCTCATTTCGCACACCACTCAATTTGTGCTGTTTCCAGACTTTCGCATCATCCGGCCGCTCAATTCGCACAGCAGAACATCAATTCGCATCTCAATCATTGACTTCACATTGAAATTGGCTACGGCATTTTCATTGAGACAGTAATAAAAAGATCTTGCAGTTTTATTTTTTTTATTTTTCCCCTCTCTGGTTATTGGTCAAACTGGGCCACAGACAGACGGAAGTAATGTTTGAAATGGCTATTAGGCGCAGATCCACTCTGCACCGGGAGAGACTATGACGTGCTTGCCAGCGCCTCTGTAGAGTTCTCCAAAAACATATAGACCAAAGCTACTCACTCAACATCATCTGTTTTCCACGATGTGGTCAACAAATGCATCGAGTGGGAATGCACCTTGAGGAATACCAATGGGAGCAGATCAGCTAATAAGAAGAAATTTTGTGCAGCTGCCCAGTTGCATCAGGGGCAGCTGTAAGGTCTAAACAGGGGAGGAAGAGGAGAAAAACGGTCTCAAAGCAGAGGTTTGTTTTTTTTTATTTACATTCAGCTGCTTGGAAATTCATCTCCTTCCATCCCCTTCCCCTGCATTTCGGTCAAAAAATACTCTTGTTTTTGGTAGAAAAAGACGAATTAACTGGCAATCTAGATTTTTTTTGCTTTCTACCTTTAAACTTTTAACAACCGAGATCTTTGAAGTTTTAACACTGGAGATGCCTGTTTTAAGTGTAGTGGTGGTGCATCCCCCTCTAAAACTGAAGGTTGGTTCGTGCCCTGCTTGGGGACTTTTTTTTTTTTTTTAATTTCAACGATCACAACTGTTTACTATTTAAGTTTTGAGAGTCAAAAAAAATACATTCTTATTTCAACATATTCCAACCAGTTCCGTTGTTTCTGTTCCAGATGGTGGTGGTGTTGGGTTGTGGGAATGTGGGTGTGTGCATGCATGTGGGTGCGCACACAGGGATAAAAATATTAAATATAAATATATATATATATTATAAATATAAATATTTTTCCTAGGGCACAATGTAGCCCAGGGCCAGCTCTGGCTGTGTACCTATACAAATGGGGCGTTAAAACTGCTGAGTTGGTTCTTGCCAAATATTTAAACATTTAAAATAAACTTGTTTAATTCATGAAATTATAATCTAAAACTGTCTGTGTTCTGCCACCCAGAGGTTGAAACAAGGTAGTACAGTTGACCTTTGTGATTGTTCAACTTATGTAACCCCCAAGTCATTACCTATGATGCTAGCGCCATTTTACCACTCAGACACGGATTCACTTTGGTCCTGCAAACCCTTAGCTGTGCCAAGACATGCATCCCCCTCCAGAATTTGTGTCCTTTGTTGCTGGCGTTGTTGATTTGTTGTGACACTCGTATTGCAGCCTCGCCATTGGGCATCGCTGAGGCAGCAATACGACATAATAAGGTTCTGGACCATGAGTGCCTGCCTCGGGAGAAGGTGGAAGAGAAAAATCCTCAACCTCCAGAGGTAATTCTGTGGAGAAACTGGAGTGTACGTTATCTCAAGCTAACCTCACTTTTAATTACAGATAGAGACCACACCTCCCAAACTACGCCGCCTGACCTAGTCCTGCAATTTTTTAGTTTTTTTAAATCTGGGCTGAGAGTGGACTCAGTCTCCAACTGTACTGTTGTGTGACCCGTTACACAAATCCTTCCAGCAAATAGTGCTGTTATACTTTGGAGTCTCAGAAGAAAACTATTTCAGGTTAAAAGACACCCGAAAATATAAGACTGATCACAAAGTCTTTGAATACAACCATGTTATGTACTGCAGTAGAAGACATGGATCCAGATGCAAGTTTGAGAGAGATGAATGGTTAGTGAATAACTGAACGATAAACTTTAACAAGAAAAAACTCATTTGCGGTAAAGACTAAACTAAAAGAAGAACCCGTACTCTGACTGTAAGGGCTAATGACTGACCAAAAGAGACAAAAGGAAACATCCACTGAGGGACTGATCAGCAACAAGACACAAAGTAAACTGGTGAGACAAAAATAGAAGGTAACGATGAAAGGAAAGCACAGATGGGAGGTGATATACAAAACAAAACATGAGGGCAAAGTAACAGAACTCACTTAGAAGGCAAGACAAAAATGAAGGAAAAATAAAGATATTTTTCACCTCCCAAACTGATGCTGTTGGTGCACTAACTTCTGAAACGTGATTTTTTTATTACAGAAACTTTGGTTTCCTTTTTCTTTTTCCACAACAGCATGAGGATCATTTCATGATTTAGTACCCTCACCTGGTTCCTCACAAATCTGTCAGAGATTATTGGGAAAAGTCAGACCATGTCGTATATCCTTTGTTTTTCAGGTGACAGTTATATAAAAAAAATAACTTTATATAATTCTGTGTGAGTTAGAGTAAGTCAGTAAAAACTCCTTCCTCATCCTTGGAAACCCAGAAACATGAAGATAAAGCACAGTTTGAGTGGTTTTACACTATTCTCACTGTACACATGGTTTATAAAGCCAAAAAATGAACAGAAGCAGGTCAACTATGGTAATTATCTGTCGCCGTAAATGCAAATGAATGAGTCATTGATAAAACTCTAACCCATGAAAACAGAACCTGTTCACAAGGAAAGCCCGTTTAGCTTGAATGGACAGTGGCCTCTGCCCTAACTGCTTCTCCCAGTCTTCATTCAGATTTGTTGAAGCCTGACAAGAGCTGATGAGGACTATGAGAGAGGAAAAGCAGACGGCACACCATCAGTGCTTCAGCGGTGATGGCAGAGATTCGTCCGCGGTTGGAAGAACTGAAGCAACGTTATAGAACTCAAAGATCCAGTTGAAAGCGCCTTTGACATGACAGGACTGCAAGATTTCTAAGATTGGACTGAATTTCTTCTGGTCATTCTCTCCAAAGTGGCATCGTGCTGCAGGTCTGCTTGTTTTTTAAGGCTCCCCAGAACTTTTACTAGAAATGCTTTGAAGAGGAGACACGTGATGCTTTCAGCTGGAACAGGTGCCTAATTTCTGCTGATCTTTGAGATGATTTGACTGAGAGCGCAGAGAGGAGACACGCATGCATAAAGATGGGATGGAAACACAAAGCAAATGCATGCAGAAAGGCTTGAATTAACGAGCACGAAGTGCCTGGACAGATGACAGACCGTCAGCCAGGAGTCCTCCACTGCTACTTTCCATTCAGCGAAGGATTCATGCTCGTCAAGATGAACAGATGAGCAAACACGCAATAACAAGCTGAGATGGAACTGGACTCACCCGACACTCCATAAGCCAAAATCACAGCCACGTAAACTTCCATGGCCCGCTTTTCAAGTTGTTGGTTGAAATCAAAACTGCAGAACTCTGAGTAAATTTTCCAGCCCAAGTTTCTTCTATTTCGTCTTGTTTCGCCTGCAGCAACTGCGCTGGGGACGCGCGCGTAAAGATCTGCACTACGAAGACACGCGTGCGCCACAACGGCTCGGCTCTGTCTGCAGCCGCGTGAGGAAGAGGAGGAGGAGGAGGAGGGGAGACGGTGCCATGCTCTGACGCACAGGTGAGCGCGCACAGAGAGAGGGGTGACCTGCTCAGCGCAGGCTCAGCTGGGGGCGCGCCGCGCGCTCCAAAGAGAACATGCTCGTGCGTGAAGCGTGGACGGTCGGCAAAGCCTCTGGAGCGAAGCTTTCCCACAATCTTTTTCTAGAAGAAAATCCCGAGGAAAAGCTCCAAACATTCAGAAAGCGCTGCCACTTGGACTGCATCTGTCATCTTTTGTCCTCATCCTCTTCCTGCTGACTTTAGCTTTCAGTCCCTAAAGGTGCTTCACACCCAACGCGGTTCGCGCGGCAGAGGCGGCCAGGTCCAATGGAAAGTCAATGGTTTAGACCAGTGCTTTCAGTGAACAGGAAGTGGTTCTCTCTGTCATACAAACATAAAATGCAGAGAATCTACAATGTCAAATTTGATCAATAAAAACCGTCATTTTTCTATGTGTCATAATATGAAATACGAAAGAGGGAACTCAGGTCCAGTGTAGAAAGAAAAATGTAGTCATACATCGACTGTGTTCATAATATTATTTTAAATGGGAGTACATTTACAAAATTACGTCACATCGTTACGTCACGTGCTGCTGTGACCTCATCCTAAAAGCTAGCTTGCAGCTTGTAGCTTGTAATGCAGGCGAAACCAACTTTTAATGTGATCCACATTGTTGCTCACTGTTTCCCAACAATCTATTTACCATAAACACTTATCATCCTATATTCATAACCAACGTCTCCTCAGCACTGCAGACACTAACATCCTCTGAGTTAAAGCTCACGGCATGGTTCTTGCCAGTAACCGTCCTGGAGCATTCCTCCACTGTACCAAAGTAACACGTAAAAGTTGTTGTTCCTGTCGGTCAAACTGGTAATCGAAATATAAAGTTTTAAGAAGTTAAAATCATCCCGATGAGGACTTTAAAGCGCTGCACCTCCAACCTTCTCTTGCTGTTTTGACCCGCCTCGTACTTCATGGTCAATGACTGAGGAGATCTTTAGTCTTTAGCTTTGGTCCGAAACAGAAATCTCCCGCAGACGCCAGACAACAGCAGGAGAAAAACTCACTGGAGCTAAAGCGCGACTAAATGTTCTAATGAACCCAAACATGGAGACGTGATCACTGACATCTTCAAAACAAATAAACCTGATCTCTAAACATCATCCGTGTCTCCCATGTGTTATAAATGAAATAAACAGACGCAGTTTCATGTAGCAATCAGGCTAAAAACATAGCTTCTAGCTCCTCCCACACGCCAAGGAGGCGGCAACCTTGGGTAACACATTTTTTGCCAAGTGGCAAGCAGCAAATTCTCTTGGCGGCGAGAAAGGGGCGGGCCACGCAAATCGAGTTCGGTGTGGATGCACCTTTAGAAATCTGCTTTGGAGCTTCACATCTCAGAAAGCTTCAGGGTGTAGAACTGGAAGTATGATTAACACTAGGTTTTTAATTAGGCCAGCTCTTAATGACAAAACTGTAATTTATGAGATCTGACAGACCACCCCTCCCCCCACGCCTTCAGCTCCGTGATCATCTCAAGTGTCACGGTTCAGAAGCGCATGTTCTGCATCTGCTTTCAGACTTTTGCAGACACGCGAGAAATGAGAAAAATAGTTGTCTGAGCATCCAAATACACAAAAAAGGTATAACTTTGCAATATAGATGAGAAGTAAATCATTAACAAAAAGCTGCAGAATCAGAAAACAATATTTCACAAAAGAAAAAAAGAGCATTGGAAGTAGAAGTGACAGAACAGCCTGTTTAATCATTTAACATTCATGCAGGGCAAAAAGAAACATGCAGGCATGAGGAACCTCCAGTGAGACTCAGGCTGTGTCCGAATTCATGCCCTGACCCCTAACTACTAAAAAACTATATAGTGTGTCACTATATAGTGCTGGACAATAAAGTACCATGGTTTGGAAATGCAATTCGGACACCATGCTCACTACTTTTTGGTCGCCGTTCTTCTTCGGGTGTTGTTTATTTGGCGTTTGACAAACAAAATGGTTGCATTACCGCCACCACCTGGTCTGGAGGCGAACTACTTTCATACGTCAATTATCACGTCATTGGTTAGCCGAAGTTAAAACCTAATAAATGTGAACACATTACGAAGACTATTTATAAATCTACTGTGCTCTCATTCTTTCATTTTTTGAATGAATGAATGTACTGTGTTCTGATGATAAAAACAACCTGGCTGGTTTATAAAAAATAAAATTGTATACGTTTTTGTGAAGAAACGTACTGTTTTTGCTCAGAAATTACCTGATAAATAACTAGTCCATTGCAATGTTTGTTTTTATTTTCGCACAGCTGAGCCATATACAGGCTCGTGCGAGGTGGCACTTTTTCTGAACTTCTTTCTTGTACTTTACTGAAATTACCTTCCAATATGAATTTTGCCATGTTCCCGTTGGCAATAATTTAACTGTTTTTAGTTCAAACTGAAAACGATCTAAAATGAAGTATAGAGGCAAGTTGTAGCAGGAGTCTCAGATTACTCAGGGTTACACCATCTGCTGTGTAAGACTTTAACCATTTTTTCCAACATTGGATTTTGATTTGATTCTGATTATTATATTTTAAAATGACCAGGATCACTCTTGTGAGTTCAGAGAAAGTGTTGTGTTATTTTCTTTATATTCAAACCATATCAGCCTTCAACACAAAATGTTTTAAATTATTTTATTTACAAAAAGATTTACAGACACTCGTTTTAAACAAAAATACTTACTTTCATATTTAAAAATAAACATGAAAATCCAAACAAATAAATAGCATGAGCATTAATAAATACTTTCTAAAATAAATGTAAGCCATCAGAATAAACAGAAACATCCAAAAATAAAACCTAATTTAACAAATACAATGATTAATGTTACATTTTACAAGGTCTTTCATGTCTCTGCTGCTTTGCCAACATAAAGGTGTCTGTTCTGGCCCTCTATGCTTACGGTCAGTCTGACACCAGACCGGATTTTGTGTTGACCCACTGAACCATAGGGCATCTGGTGGAGCAGCTTTGGGTTTCTCACGCTCTGGGGTTGGCACAGGAGACTGAGGTCCTGGTGTTCCTTTCCTGGCTGGCGTCTGGCACATCTTACCGTGTGTTAGCCATGACCTTTGACATGCCACGCTCCACTGTGAGTGACATTGTCCACAGAACAGCAGACCACATCCTCCAGCTGATGAGCAGCGTCATGCTGGTCCACAGTGTGAATGAACTGCCATTAGTCGCTGCTGGTTTTGAGCAGCTCACTGGATCTGCTGCTTTCCAAAAGGTCGTGGGGAGCATCGATGTCTGCCACATAAGAATAAAGGCCCCAAAAGGAAATGCAGCTCGTCATTTGACTCAAATGACACATTTTTAGATGTTTTTGGTGGATACCCAAATTCAGTCCATGATTCACGGGTTCTACGAAACAGACCAATTTTCATCAAACATCCACCTGAAGGATTCATCATTTTGGGTGACAGTGGGCATCCCTGCATTGTGCATCCCATCACGCTACTGGCACCCTACAGGGAACCCATGAGGAATGTGTCTGATCCTGTTACAGCCAACACCACGCCAGGGCACGCTCTGTGGTGGAGAGAACATTTGAGATGATGAAGACAAGATGGAGAGAAATATTTCTGGAGGCATTGGAAGTAAAACCAACCTTTGCAGTTTTAATAATTCAGCTCCATCCTGCACCATCAGTGATGATCAGTGCATCAGTGAAGGGGTCTGCTTGGAGTCACAGATGTTGAGCCACAGCAGGAAGTAATTATAATATTCTTGAGATTGTTAAAAATTGCTCATATTTTTAAAAATACATGCGAATAATTCTGTTTTGCAAATTGATTAATTAAAACAATTCAAATTACATTTTTTCTCAGAAAGTTAAGAGTCCTCTCGCTCTTCCTCCCTTCTTGCCCTTTCCTCCTCTCTTCCCTCTCCAGCAGACTGAATAGGCCGTCAGGCCATGGCCTCTTGGCTGAAGAAGCCTCTTCTGTCTCCTCCTGTTCTTGCCTAATTTCTTAAGGAGAATCACTTCCACAAAGCTGCTGATGGTTGCCCTGCTTCAGTGCCACTGTCGGTGGGAAACCTTATAAGTTCCTTCAAATATCAAAACAGACACTTGTGAACAAAGAAATAATTAAAACTACAGGGAACTGTCCAGACCTTCATTTCATAAACCGTCTATGTTTTCTTTAAATTCTCCCACTTAGTTCTTGGCTGCTCTGGCTGGACTAATGAGGTGGGTCACCTGTATCACTGCTCTAAATAGAAAGCAAAAACAAAAACCTTTACCCCAATGACAATGATTAACAGCTTAATGATGAATTAATAAACATCTCATCCGCACTTCAGTTGTAGATGTAGGCCTATTTTATGTAAGGTTGTGAAGGTTTGGAGGCCAGAGATAATTGTTATGTCATCATGACCTGTAGTGGGGTAACTCAGTCGCCACTGTGAAACATCGAAGAAAGATATTTGACTTAAGTTCTGTGAAAAAAATGCCATTTTTTCCCTTCAAGTTTGTTGCTGAAATTGTAGTTCTTATTTCAGCTGACTTCCGATAACCTCACAAAATAAAAGTGTGAGGAAGACGCAGAGGCATTCGGATCCATTTGCAGGCAGGGAACGTTTAATAACGTAAACAAGGCAATCAAGGGCAAAGACAAAAAAATGAAGTCAAGGCCAGGCAGGAGTCAAGGGCGAGGAGCGAGACAGGAAGACGAGGATTCAGGTGAAGGTCAAAACCAGGAGACAGCATGGGAAATAGAACACTCAGTAATGAATGCAGGGCAAAATAATACTTCACAATGAGATCTAGTCCACGAGGGGTTTATAAGGAGTGGATTGATGATACAGCTGGAGAGACGGGGGGAGAGTGTGGAGGGAGCTAGTATTCAGGAGAGGGCTCCCTCTGATGGTTGGAGGTGGAGTTAGGCGGCTGAATCCTGACAAACAGCTGTTCACTCAAGAAAAATAAAGTGATAGCTGTAATAGCAGCAAGCACAACTTAAGGACACGTTCTTTCTTCAGCTGCAGGGACCTCTTTGCTGTGCTGAAAACATTTAAAGACCCAATCCAAAGATGGAGGACATACATATACAGTATACATATACGGAAAGTACTCAGACCCCCTTAATTTTGTCACTCTTTGTTATCTTGCAGTAATTTGTTAAAATCATTTATGTTCATTTTTTTTTCCTTGTTAATGTACAGCTTCTCCTGAGTGCAAAACACATGGAAGCCTGAATGGAGTTTGCTAAAAAATACCTGAAGGACTCCAAGATGGTGAGAAATAAGATTCTCTGGTCTGATGAGACCAAGATAAAACTTTTTCTCCTTAATTCTAAGCAGTATGTGTGGAGAAAAGCAGGCACAGTTCATCACTCATACACCTGTATTTGCAAAGAACATAACAGACTAAGCTGAACAAACATCGTTGCCTTTACACTCTACTTCTGATCCACAGCTGATCCACAGTTCCACGATCAGGACAGAACTCCTTTGTTTTTTCCATTGTTTTTCTTGGATCTGAGGTTCGACTATTGGCCGGACTCTCCTCTCCAGTACCCTGGCATAGACTTTCCCAGGGGGACTGAGGAGTGTAATTCCCCCCGTAGCTGGAACACACCCTCCGATCCCGCTTATTGAGAAGGGGAACCCCCTGTCTGCCAGTCCAGTGGTGCAGTTTCCGGCTCCGACATTTAGCTGAAGTATCATCAAGGGTCAAAAACAGAGACAGCATCGTGGACTTGGGCAGGTGCATGATCTGAGGCAAAGATAGTGCCAACAAAGTAACTTACTTTGTACTTGAATATGAAGCTGTACCTAAAAGAAAAATCATTGTCAACCGGCACAGATGGAACAATAAATACAGAGGAACATGGATAAAGAAGACAACTCTGATTACACTGAAGGATGAGAACAGAAGAACCGTTAGAAACCGAAGAAGGTAAGAACTGTGGCATGGCAGACAAGCATGACGGCTTTTCAAAATGAAGTGTTCATTTGTGTGGTTTTATCCTGCTGTCTATATTTTACAAAGGAATCTAGAAAAGAAAATTGAAAATCATCTCGTCCTAAAATACCATTTAGACCTCCAATGAAATGAGCTCTGACAGGACTCCAGCTGGCTGCCACATTAGATAATGTGATCAGTGACAACTGGATGAAAGTCATCCCAGGTATTGACTAATGCCTGTCACAGCTCCGTCACAGTTTTTCTGTTTTGTGTTGCACTGATCAACGCTGACGTTTACGATGTTTGGATCTGGAGACCGTCTGGACTCAGATGAAACGGCTCGCAGTGACTGAGTATGTGTAAGGTTTTGAGAGGTGAAGATGGCTCAAACTGAGGTAAAGGTCCATTTCATTGTTGGTTTTGGGGTAAAAAGTTGAATTTTCTAAATGGTCTCTTTGATTCATCAAGTCTTTTCTTTACCTTACAGACCACTTTATATTTTATTGATTTTAGCTAAAAACCAGCCTAAAAAGGTATACAGTAGAGTTGATGTGCCTTACCAAAAAGCTCCAGTTTGGTCTCATCTGATTACATTCTCCCAGAAGCTTTGGGGTTTGTCAACATGCATTTTTGCAAATTCCAGTCTGGCTTTTTTAGGATTGTTTTTCAGCAGTGGTGTCCTCCTTGGTCGTCTCCCATGAAGTCCACTTTGGCTCAAACAACAACGAATGGTGCGATCTGACACTGATGTACCTTGGCCTTGGAGTTCACCTTTCATTTCTTTGGAGGTTGTTCCAGGCTCTTTGGATACAATTCGAACGATCCGTCTCTTCAATTTGTCATCAATTTTCCTCTTGCGGCCACGTCCAGAGAGGTTGGCTACTGTCCAGTGGGTCTTGAACTTCTGAATAATATGAGCCACTGTTGTCACAGGAAGTTCAAGCTGTTTAGAGATGGTCTTATAACCTTTACCTTTAAGATGTTTATCTATAATTTTTCTTTCGGATGTCCTGGGACAATTCTCTCCTTCACTTTCTGTTGTCCATGTTCAGTGTGGTACACACCTTTTCACCAAACAGCAGAGTGACTACTTGTCTCCCTTTAAATAGGCAGACTGACTGATTATGAGTTTGGTAACACCTGTGAGGTCAATTAAAGGACACACCTGAGTTAATCATGTCAGTCTGGTCAAATAGTTTTCAATCTTTTATAGACGTACCATCATTTTTGTCCAGGCCTGTTTCATTAGTTTTTTTTTTTTTATATAATTATGTTAATCAGCAATTCAAAAGTGATGGCTGATTTTGATTATTTAATTTTCACTAAATGTTTATTTATTGTTACTTTTGTAAGTTTCACGTGATTTCAGTGAGAATTGTGGGTTTTTCCTTCTTTAACTGAGGGGTACCAACAATTTTGTCCACGTGTGTAGGTCTTGGCCCTTTGTTTGAAAACATAAACAGTCTCTGCAGCCCTGAAGCTCTCTGTTCCACAGATGAGGGCAGGAATGACTTTCAAAAAGTTTTGGTTCTGATTTTTGGAATGACTAAAAGGACTTTACAAGAGGACTTAAGGATCATATGGTAAAATCATATCAAACCATTTTTTAAACTCACTTAATCCCTGTTGGAGTGAAGGGGAGCTGTAAATAATATGGATGTTTAAATCTAAAACAAATGAAATACTTTTCTTTTAGCTTTATGCCAGGTAGCAAACAGGATCTGTTCATGCAAATGCAATAAACAAACAACAGTTTCCAAACAATAGAAACGCACTTTTGATTAAACTGTTCTCAAAAACTTAAGTGGTAACCCTTCAAAAGTCAGTAATTGATTGGAGAATAAAAATGTTTCCTTTCAGGAAAACTGAATTAAAACGTATAATCTGAATTTGAGTTAAATGAATTTAAAAAAAACATGCATCGTCTCGTTGTTTACACATTTTGATCTGCTTCTGTGTGTATAGTTTTGCCAGCGAGAGACTGATGAAATATTTTTGAAACTCCTTAAACCACTTAAGTGCAAGATAAACTTCAAAAGTGTAATCTTAGGGCATCTAAAAAAAGTGTGTTCCCTATAGCAAACCTGCGAGATTTAGGATAGATATACAAAAGCTATTTCATGCAGTGACAGCCAGTCAATCAGCATCAAACCCACCTGCTTGCTGTGGAATAAATGGCCCTAAGCAGCCTAAACAGCTTTCTGATAAACATCTGCTCTAAGAAGAAGCATCCTAAAGTGCTGTATGCAGCATGAAAAAAACAGCAGGCTTTTTTCATCTCAGGGTAAGTCAGGTCATTTGTCCTCATCCATCCGTACGTCCGTCCGTCCATCCATCCATCCATCCATCCATCCATCCATCCATCCATCCGTCCATCCATCCATCCGTCCATCCATCCATCCATCCATCCATCCATCCGTCCATAAATCCATCCATCCATCCATCCATACATACATACATCCATACATACATACATACATCCATACATACATACATCCATACATACATACATACATACATACATACATCAATACATACATCCTCATTGTGTTCTCATAAAAAAGAAAGAAACGATTAAATAACTTTTTGCATATAGCAAGGAGATGATAAGCAGTGGTCACAGTTTCTGTGTCCTATGTTTTTTTTATCTAGAAAGTTTTCCTAAATGCACATTTTTAAAGTAGTCATCCAGTTGTATCAGATTAATCATGTAAAGAGGCACTTATGATGGAAACTTGTTTTGCATCACAAAGTAAAATAACATCAAAAATGATACAGAGATCACAAAAAATCAAGAGCTAAAATCATAAACTCAAAGTGTTCACAGTTCAAGAGGTCTCTGACTATAGTATTCTAAAAACTGTTAGAGTCTGATTTTTTTCTAAATCAACATAAAAACAACCCATACTTTCAAGAAGAAAATCATTTGGAAAAAAATGTGCATTTGCATGAATTATGTTATTTCATTTATTTAGTAGCACTGCACTTACAATATGTCCAAATGCAAAGACATGGGTGGTTTCAAAGACCCATTCTGATAAAAAAAATTGTGTATTTTTGTGGCATTTTTCTGATGATGGATGGCACATATAAAGATAATTAGGCTTACAATTGCATTTCTGTGAATTTATTTATTGAAACCATGGTGCAATCTGGAGCATAGCGAAAAAACTGTTTGCAAAAGCTTTAGTTGCTATGTAGAAACTACAGTTGGCATGACAGTCTGCTCCATTCTGCAGTTCTGCGACATACACTTGTAGAAGAGTGGAACACATTGCCTCAGAACAACATCATGAGGCTAGTGAGGAGTATGGGTCGTCACTGTCAAGCTGTTATTGCAACAAATGGTAAAAATACCTGCTATTGCCATGGTCAGTGTTAGTTAATTGGGGCTATCTTTGTATTGTCTTCACTTATTATCAAACTAATTGAAAAATGTTGTTTTTGCTCATTTATTATTATTAATATAAAAGGGAACTGATAAATGTTTCATTAACATTCAGATCAAATTCAAAAAGCACTCAGGGAAATAGAAATATATCTCTAACTTATTGTGAGAATATACGTTTTTTTAACTTTGGCTGAACATGGCAAATTCATTGCTTTTGTTTTGTTTTCCAGAGGTTGAAGTCTTTTTTGGTTTTGGTTAAAAAAGTTTGATGTAAAAGAAAACAAATGACACATTTTTTTGAAATGACACACAAAAAACAACTTCACATGCGAGTTTAAAGCACTGTCTGTGTAGCAATATCAAGGTGACAGGTGCTCTGGGGACCAGTGTTAATGTTTAAAAAAATCATTAACTCTCCTGTCAGGTCTTTCTTACATCCCTCTTTATTTTTGTTCATGTTAATTTTGCTTTTCAGCTTAAACAGGTGAAGGTCACAGAGATTTTGACTGTCAGAAATGGCGAGAAAAACGAAGACAACTGATCTGAACAATGACAGAAGGCTCAGAGCAAAGAGCTCTCCTGTGGTCACTCAATATTAGAGCATAAAAAGCATGTGGTGCAACTTCAATGCAAGTTAATATTCTTGAATAACCTCAGCACTTGAGTTAAAGCTGTATCTGTCTCTCCTCAATTTTCTTTTTCCAATAGGTTAGACAAGCTATTCCAGCAGAAAAAAAGACTGGGTTGACTCCAAGAACAGAGGACAGTCTCGCAAATCATAAAATCAACTTCCGTAAGATAAAACCATAGACACTCTGGACAAAAAAACTGATGCAGTTCTATCAAGATAAACTGTGATTTTAAAGCAGAAAGAAAAATTACTTTAATAAATTCTTTAGACTTCAAAAACATGACTATTGATGCACTTACAACCACCAAAACAAATGTTACCAGCATGGCTACCAGCGACCCGAGGAGCGCCAATATCTAGCTACTGCATAGCTTTCAGCAATCAGACAAGCGGCAACACCCAGCCACTGCGAAGCTACCAGCGAAGCTCAAAGCATGAAGTTAATATCTGGTAATGTGACTTGGTGAAGAAGTGAAGGTTCTTTCAATGATGTGATTGGTTTTGGGGTTTTTCTCTTTTTCTGATCAGACCTCATTTTGGCCAATTCCACCCTCTACTTGTGCAGTCGCTGAAACGTTATCTTTTCTCCAGGTGTTTTAGCCTGCTTTAGTCTTTGGTCCTCCCCTGTGATCTCTTTTGTTTGAAAGCAAACCAAATTAAAAGCTATGAAGTTCATCAGCCCCCCCACTGACTCAAACTGAATTCACGGGATCGTCGTGTTTCGAAGGCAACCTGGAGATGAAAATTTTGTCAAGTGTTAAATACAGTATGAAGGAAGCACCACAGTTGTCACAGTTCATAAGAAAGTCCTTAAATATCTTTGAGAACTATAGATGTTCTTAAATTCTGCTTTGCTATGACAAACAATTGCAAGTCTTAAAGTTCTTTTGTCAAATGTTCATATTTGTATTCCTCTGTTGCCTTGCTTCTTTTTTGTGTTTTCGCCTCTTTTGAACCACAGCCAAAAGCACCTCACAATGATCATAGTCTAAACACATCATCATATAAATCTGCTTTTAGAGAAAAAAGATTAAAATCAAGAGTTTCAACATTTGACAAATTCTAGTAAACTGTTCCTCAGAAAGAAGACACATTTGTTCTATAAAAGTGCTAAATTTATCTTTTAAATATTAGAGTCTATAAAAATACTGAGAATAAAAAAGAGGAATTACAGTGGTTTGCAAAAGTATTCACACCCCTTAAAATTCTCCACGTTTTCTCACATTATGACCACAAACATAAACATATTTGGTTGGAATTTAAGTGAAAGACCAACACAAAGTGGCACACACTTAAGAATTTGAAAGAAAATTACACAAGAGTTCAATTTTTTTTTTACAAATAAAAAAATGAAAAGTGCAGTGTGCAAAAGTATTCAGCCCCCCTGAAACAATACTTTGTGGAACCCCCTTCTGCTGAAATTCCAGCTGCAAGTTATTGTGAATACTTTTGAATACTAGTAAAGTATGAAAACTTTTGCAAGCCAATGTAAGAACATTAAAAATGTTTAATCTACTTTGGAGAGAAGGTAGGAAACAGCCACCATGCTTCATGCACTCTAAGCTTGTTCTAAGACACAACTTTGGACCCCAGGTTCAAAGTTCTGACTGACATTCTGGTCACAGAATGAGAAGTGTTTGTTTAGAAAGAAAACATCTGTGGGGTTTCAGATCATTTCCATCTCTTGAAGTCATGTTTTCTACATTTCTACATTGGCAGGATGTGAAAATCCAGGGTTGTATTTTCTTTTTTTATGAGTCATATTTACAGCTCAGTTGCAGATTGTTACATCATACAAGTGACTTAATGTAGAGAAGGTTTGATTGTGCACATGGAAGACAAAGATATCACCTTTTTGCAGCCGTTTGTAAATGACTTCATTTTTTCAGCATTGCCAATCACTGTAATTTGCTTGATGTAATTTACAACCAATAAGTTCCACATATTTATTTTCTATTCGTTGCATTTTCCACCTTTTTATTCAGATGAGCAAAATGTGCTGTTTGAGTAAACACAGAAAACCAGCAGCAGGAAGTGAACCATCTGCTGCATTTGTGTCCAAAGTCTGAAATCTTCAGCTCTTCTACCTCCAAGATCTGATTGGTTCTGACATGAAATAACACAAATTGTGTCATTCAGCACAATTCCCACAAATGGCGAACATTTGTACAGTGCTTAACTACCCTCTGAAAAGGCCCAAGGTGCATACAGTAACAGTCCCATTCATTCATGCGCTCACACACTTCTGCCAGCTGCACAGGCAAACACTAGCGCCAACCTAAAGCCACCAGGAGAAATCTGGGGTTCAGTGTCTTACACAAGTACACTTCAGTACATGGGCAGGCAGGTGGGAATCGAACCAGCGATCTTCTGGTCAGAGGTCAGCTGTTCTACCTCTGCACCACACCTGCTCCAACATAACTAAAACATAACTAATAAAAAACAAAGGCTCATGTTTTTGTTTATGTGCTTTGATCCATGCAGTCAATAGAAACCATTTTAATTTAGGATTGAGAAAGAGTTGTGAACAGTAGGTGAAATGTCCCCATTCTACAAACTACTGTCCAGAAGACTTTTTATGTTACACCAGCCTGGATGAATGAGCATTTTTCTCAGTATATGAAATGTTCTTGTAACTTGAGCTAACGTAATACATCAAACCATCACAACCTGTGAAAAGTTATATGGAAATATGTCTTTGATCCTGGAAAATGCAAACTTTCCATCAGGCTGCACTGGACTTGCAGTTTCTTCCACCTGTTTGGTGTGTGTGTGTGTGTGTGTGTGTGTTTGCGTGTGTGTGGGATGTGTGTCCTGGTTTGTCTGCAAAACAGAGTTGGTTACGATTGGCTCCCATGAGACATGACACTGCTTTGGCCAACACAACACTTACTTTCAGGAACAGGATCAGCGTTATAAAAAACAGCTGCACTACTCACAGCTAAGATAAGGATATTATTTTAAAAACTTAAGGGATGTTGGTTTTTTTTACTTCACAGAGTTTTGGTATTGGGAGGCAATTGTTATGGGGTAATATTTACACTTCATTTAGGGTTTTTTTTACATCATGTTCTCATGCAGAAAAAAACTTCCTCTTCCAGGTTGGAGTCATTATGCATTTAAATTAGAATTTACTCAATTATTTTAGGCAGCAGGAAAAAGTAATTACATTGGGTAATTCTTAACCTCACTACGCTTTTGCTATTAGTATTGGGAAAATTGAGTAAAATTTACCCTAAAAATATACGTTTTTTACTAAGCATAATTACACCTCAGAAAACTAAATTAAAGTTAAACAAAAAATTGTCCATGAATAAACCCTATAAAACACACTTTGTAGTGGTGCAATTATAAAACATCTAAAATATATAAAATGTAGCCATAGATATTAGTTAGTATCTAAAATGAATTACAGGTAGATTTGAACCGCATGCACCCAATTTATGTCAGCAGCAATTACAACATATAAAACATAACATTTAAGTTTAAAAATCCTAAAAATTGTAACAGGTCTTAAAAATAAATATAAATTGATGAAGTACAAATATTGCATAAACTGAATACATTTGGTGGTGTGCACGCAACAACAAAGAAACAGTATGCTTTAATAAGAACATGTGCTTTAAACAGTAATAAACAGTTCTGACAATAGATTTGATCATCATGTCACTCAGTCATCTGACATCTGCATTTTGGAGGATTGATTCATTCATTTTCTGAACCGCTTTATCCCTTTCCGGGTCACGGGGCTGCCGGAGCCTAACCGGGCTACTCATGGGCGAAGGCAGGGGGACACCCCTGGACTGGTCGCCAGTCTGCCGCAGGGGCCACAGT
Organism: Oryzias celebensis; assembly: GCA_014656515.1. NCBI lineage: Eukaryota > Metazoa > Chordata > Actinopteri > Beloniformes > Adrianichthyidae > Oryzias > Oryzias celebensis. The sequence goes on from BNCR01000042.1 coordinate 143,086, forward strand.
CACACACCCACACACACTCACATCCACACCCAGGGACAATTTAGAGTAACCAATTTACTTATGAAGCATGTTCTTGGATGGTGGGAGGAAGCTGGAGTCCCCGGAGAAAACCCACACATGCACGGGGAGAACATGCAAACTCCACACAGAAAGGTCTCCCATTGGTGACACTGTTTCAAGTCCCCCAGCCAGGACTTGAACCGGGAACCTTGAACCTGTCTATGGAGGATTGATAAAAAAACGTAAATATACACAAATTTCATAGACATATTTAAGGTCTCTTAATTTATTGTGGTGTCAGGAGTGGTTAAAAACAGTTTATTGTACTATTATAAGATCATCTTTAAAATAAAAATAAAACAGAAATAAAGTATTACTCAAATACAGTAAAACAAATCTATTACTGATACTCAATAAGAAATAAATCTGATTACTGATTTGTGCAGCTCAAGACCCCCCAACCCATCTTGCTCGCAGCAGCACTGCTCCTCTTTTCTTTTTTCATAGGTTGGGTGTTCCCAACTTATGTGAAATGTGCCTCTTAATGGATGAGCTGCTTTAACCTTTTGCAATAAATCCATATTTTAATCAGGACTCCTGGTAGTCTAAAGTTTTTGTATTGAAGTTGTATCCTGTTCTTCTGTCTTTTCCTGCTCTGATCCCATTTGCAAAGAAAGGTTCCACGTACAACTACGACCATAGAGTGTAAAAATATAATTGTCATTTTTTTTGTTTGTTTTTACAGTGATTGGTTCAGACTTAGTCATTTTGCTCCCCTGTCCAAACTTTACAGCCCAAGTGAACAAAAGTATAGCTGAGAGAATCTGCTTATTTTTCAAAATAACAGATTTTTCAAAATAAATTATTTTCAGGATTCAAAACAAAATAATGTCTCATTTCTTCAGCTGCTCAGTGGCAATTAATCCACGGACCAGTAATGGTCCGCGGCACGGTGGTTGGGGTCCACTGACCTATAATATGCCCTCGAACTTAGTCTTTTTATTCAAACATAATGGCATTTTTTACTTCCATAGATAACTGAACAAAACTGCGTTTTTGATTTGCAATTTTAAACACGCTAGAACAGCATTTTAGATGCAATAAAACACCACCTCTTATTCCCATCTTGGGACAACACAGGATGCCATAAATTACATGCTACTTAAAAAATCTTAAAAAAATCTGTGCTTTTGATGGCCAAAACGCCATTCTTCAGGCCTCTATTCCTGGCGATTTATGATACCTTTGGCTTGTTGATTATTCGAATGAAAAGAAAACCAAAAAACAGCATATGGGGAAAAAAACTGTCCCTGACTACAATCCATGACCTGTTAATACAGTAATCACAAACAAACACTCAACCATTGAGAGCAGAGATCCGCGCACACTTACTGCTGTCCACAGAAACTCTGGTCAGAAACTGTGCAGCCTGGATAAAGCCCCCAAAACTTTATACATTTAGAATAAAGGAGGGAACTGAACTGACAGAAGAAAAAAATACATTAGAACTTGACTCAAAATTTACAAACAGTGTATTTTGTTTTAGGGTGTTCACTCATGTCAAAATAAATGTATGATGGTGCAGAGGTTAGTGCTACAGCATCAGAGTGTGATGTGTACATGGTTCTAATCCAGTTGCATCAAACCTCTGTGGATTTGGCCGTACTTCTAAATCCTGCATCTTCCCATAAATTGATGACTTACTGATATGGTAAATATATATGTTTGTTTATGTGCAATAAGGTGATGTGTAATTCAGAACAACTCACAAAGTAAAACAAATATTCACGGCCTAAGCGTTGATATCCCACAAAGACATGAACAAAATAACATAGTTTTAAGCATATTAAATTAGAAACAATAACACCATTGAAGTATTTAATATTTACCTGCTACATTTGGATAAGCTTTACTCAATTTATTTGTGTTTTAGTCATATAGAATATTGAAGTTTACCTGCTATATTTAGGTTAGCAATACTCCATCTGATTCTGTCTTTGTCATGTATAATAGCTAAGTAAACACAATTTGTTAGAAAAAACGTTTTAAAACATTTACTCTAATAAATATAGCATGATTTTAATGTTTAATATTTCACTGCAAAATTTGACAAAGTCATGTAGACTATCCAAGTATGTTTAATGTGTTGAAATCAATATTTCTAAAATTATTTTTAAGGGAACACTTGCCAATCTGCAATGTCTAATATTTGACTGAAAGATTTTAGTTAGAATTAGTCAGATTTTGTGAAGTATTACAACATATAAATTTAAATACATGTAACCTTATTAGAAGAATACGTTTAAACTATTAAATGAATCACTTATACATATTTGTTCTGTGTACAGGTTGGCTAAAGGATTTGTCTAAAAACAGCTTTTTTTAAGATGATAATTAGGTATGTTAAAACAATGTGTAGATGCAACTTTATTATTTTGGGTTGTACTGGATATAATATATAATTCTTTGCAAAATAAATGTTAGTGAATATAACCAGTCATGTTACAGGAAAATTGTTACCTCACATGTTTTGGGTTATTTCAATAGGTAGTTTTTCACAGTGGACTGTGTACCGAGTGTCTTTCTTATCGGGGCCAAAAAAGACAAACAAAAAATTCTAAATGAAAAACCTTTTCAATGTGCCATCAGTTTCCTCATTCTGTGGGTATAAAAATCGGATTTAACAGTAAGTCATTCCAAGTTCACCATTTAAACATCCATGAACACAAAACGCCGCTTAATGGATGAGCAGCATCACCTTACCATAGCGCCTTCAGATTGGTAGTAGACGGTTGAGGTGCATATAGACCGGCTGCGTTGACTCGTGTTTGAGTGGCCAATTTCAGCGAGAAGTCCATGCAAACGCGCAAGCAGAATTTCTGGTTTCCTCGTCTGGAATGCAACAGACCGCGCGTTGCTACGCAGGTTTCAAAGTTAGGTCGCTGCTTCTACGTACAAATCTGCATTTGTTGATCGTACGCTGAAAGTCAAAACTGGTTAAACATTTTCACACTGAATCGCAGCAACACTGCAGTGTGACAATGAGGGATTCGGATTTGAGAGTGGCGTGTGGGTAGCATCCGCTTCAATATACGGAAGAAATGAATAATTGCTGTTTGTGCCCTGTCAGGTTAAAATGATACCAAAACGAATATTTAAAGGAACTGAATTGTGAAAACGACACGCCTGGAGCAAATTTGTGGAATTTGCACCGCTTTGACTTTGCGCACCGAGCCTCAACCTGTTGTAGGAAAGAATGCTATTGAAAGAACACTGGCAAACAGTAAAAACAGAAAAAAAAAAGAATCCCCTCCTTCTCCCTACCTGCATGACCTTGCTGGTCTGGTGTGGATGCCACCTGCTGACTGTGAGTTCATGAAATAGAGTGTGAATGCAGCACACGCAGCTGTTGTGTGTGTGCACCTTCAGATGTTGGAGGTGATCTGGCGGTGGATCTTTAACTCGTAGAACTTAGTGACGAATCTCTGACAGATATCCGTTTGGTATCATATTAACCTCACAGGTCAAACGGTCAGGAGCCCGTTCCTTACTGCTCATAGAACTTCTAACTTCATCCTTTGGCGGTCTGTCATCTGCAAGTGACAGTCAGCCATCATGACCAGTACCTAGGGACCTATGCACTGACCACATGGTTTAAAAAATGCCACACAGCTGCAGGTCCGTTAACCAAATGAGAAGGGTTCTTGGGTTTCCAGACATTCCTCTTGCAACCAACGTCTCCGCTCTGATTAGAATGCCAGACAACTGTTACAGGTGACTCCACTCACACTAAAACACCACCGTGAACATTTGCTGTGGGTACAAGTCCATGTGGCCTGGACAACGCAACAATGCTTTTACACATTTTCAGAACCTTCCAAATTTTTACCTCAACTTTCTACTGTCTACTTTAAAGCAGTGCGAGTATTTTGAAACTTAAAATCATTTTTCCAAAAGGAGTTTCATTTTCTGAAACAAAAAAAAAGTTTGCAAGGTCTTTGGTACCTCTTTATTTTTTACTTTAAGCACACCTGAAAAAGGCATTCACTAAATCGTCAGGTTTCAACAATTCAGGCATAATAAGTAATGCATTTGTATGTTCCCTATATCTAACTTTATGTTTTTACCTTATGTTTTCTACTTTAACTGTAGTAAATATAACAGCATTTAATTGGCTTTATTTGTATTTCTTCAGACTTGTTCACAATAAATAAAGTAGTGCAATAAAATTGAACAACAAAATATTTTCAGCATAATCCTTCATCAAAGGAAATAATAATAAAATATTATGACTAAGTCGAAACTTCCTGGGCTCGCCTCGCTCGTGGATTCTGTTCAGCTGTGACAGCTGGTCAGCTGCGACCCAAAGTCCAGCTTACAGCAGAAGTCAGCATTCAGCCACATATCTGCTCATTTTATCAACAAAACTCACTCTACTGAGAGCTGCGCGATAACATTGTGGGAAAAAAGGAATTCACCTTGTTAAAAGGCACTCCGACGCTCAATTTCACTGCATAAAACGGCATTGAAGGTTCAGTGAGGCTTGTTGGACACAGCTCACGGCTGTGGGTCGCTTCAAATCTTGCGACCAACGAGATTTGGTCGCGACCTTGTCAGGTGTGCCACTGGAAGTTGGTCGAAGCTGTTTGCAGCGCCTGCTGTCTCTCTTGTACTGTCAATCCACATAAAAACTAATCCCTTTTGGGTTGTGATTAATCACAATACTTTACGAGTTAAATTTATACAGCAGTTTGCAATTTTCGAACAAAAACAGGCCAGAGAGAAAATTCTTTCCTTAATTTTTATTGTCAGAAATGTTTTGATTTATAAAGTGTTAAATCAGAAGTGTAATTTGTGTGTAGAAAACACATCAACAGTAAGATAAGCAGAACTGTGAAGACTTTACTGTCTGCAGTTTTACTCCAAGAAAACAATGATGCTGATATTCAACCATAGGAAACAAACATTATGTGTCTGCACTTTAAATTGCCTTGGTAAATACTCTGCATTGGCTGCTGGGTGTTCCAGAAAAGTTCCGATCACAATGTTCTATATCTGAAGGTTCTTCAAAAACAAATTTTTCCTTAATAGTTTGGACAAAAACAAGAGGTAAGAGCTTAACTGATGCTTTATTGAACCTAACTTGATGATTAGGGAGGAGTTTGGGGGGGGGCATGGAGAGGGACTATTGGTTGGCCTTGAAAAGATTCTGGCAAACGAGCATTGTTTTAAGTGCAGGTAGGGAGCTGTTGACTTTGACTGGGGATATTGTCAAGCGATGGAAGGAATACTTTGAGGATCTCCTCGTTCCTGCTGACACGTCTTCTCTTATGGAAGCAGAGGCTGAGGGACTTTGGGGTGGGGCTGTCCATTACCCAAGCTGAAGTCACTGTGGTAAACAACAAGCTTCTCAAGTGGTGAGACACTGGGAGTGGACGAGGTCAGCCTTGAGTCTCTCAAGTCTATGGTTGTTGTGGGAGTGTCTTGGCTAACACGTCTTTGCAGCACCGCATGTCAGTTGGGAACTGTACCACTGGACTGGCAGACAAGGATGGTGGTTCCCCTTTTCAAGAAAGGGGATCAGAGGGTGTGTTCCAACTACTGGGGAATCACACTCCTCAGCCTTCCTTCCTGGGTGCTGGAGGGTTCATGGGAGTTCACTCATCCAGTCTACATGTGTTTTGTGGATTTGGAGAAGACATTCATCAGCTTTCCTTGTGGTGTCCTGTTGAGGGGGCTTTGAGTATGGAGTCTAGGGGCCTTACTGAGGGCTGTCTGACCCATGGCATAAACCACAAAACGTTTCACCAATTTTTCTTGGTAATAATTTCTCCTTCTCAAAATATCTGATAATCATCTGCAATAGCTTCAAAATCCTGCTGATGATGTATCAAAGTAAAGCATTTGTAATATCAGACAGAAACAATTTACCTTTAGGCGCGTTAGTTGTATGCAGTGATCTTAGCTTCTCAGCCCAAGGACAGAGAAGATAAACAGAACACAAATTTCTGAAAGGTAAGTTTTTTCATTTTTAGTTTTGGAGTATTATTTGTTTCATGTATATTGTATTTATTAAAACCAGAAATGGACTAAAAACAAAATCCCTTCATTTACAGTATGTTTTTATTGTTCAAAAGGCTATTTTACTCAACAAAGTTTATCAGGGAACAGAAAAGATATTACACAAATTTATAGTTGACCATTTGATGATTCTGCAGGGATTGAGGGAGGAAAGCATAGAATATAAAAGCAAAGATTTGCTGGTGAAAGCTATTTGGACATGCACAGGTGCAAACACACAGATAAAAGTGGTAAACTGTAGAAAATGTGCTTTGTAGTTGTTTTTACATGACTTGCACATGTCAAGATCTATACTGTATTTTTTCACTTTTTTTACACTTTTCTCTATAATTTGACTTAAAAACATTAAGTTGGATACAGGTCTGTAGCTATCAGGAGTATTATGATCTGAATGAGTCTTCTTCAGAAGGGCCCTCACCACTGCTGTGTTACAGGCAGAAGGGAAGACACCCGTCTGAAGAGAACAGTATAAAATGTTTAAAAGCTCTGGCTCAAATGATCCATCAATTGTTTGAAAAAGTGAAGAGGGAATGGGACCTAAAAGGCAGGTTGTGGTGTTTGTGGTGTTTACTTGATATATAACTCGATCTTTGCATTAACCAGGACAAAACTCCCAAGTGTTTCCTCTGGTAAAATCAATGCTGGTGATCTATTAAAACCTGAATATGGTACAGATGAAAGGCTAGATCTTATTACCCATGAAGTGGTCTGCAAAGTCCTCACATGCATCATTAGATGATGGCATGCAAGACTTGCTGAAATCTTTATTTATTAAAATATCAATTGTTTTAAAAAGAAATCTGTGAGTATTTTTATTTTCTGAGGTAAGATTTGAAAAGTATAGAATTCTGGCCTTTTTAACTGTGCAGGGGTGCAGGAAGTGGTCCAGATATGATCCAGTTCATGTTTAACTTAACGGACTGCTGGATGTTGTGAATCAGGTTAGTGAAGTCCATTTTCAGGGTTTCTGATTGCTGCAGTTTGAGGTTGTTGGTGCCTGCATGGATAATGAATGTCTCAGCAGAGGAGTGTTGACAGTTAGTTGGTGGGCAGAGTTATTAATTATTAACTCTTTTCTCTACAAATGAACTAATAAAACTCTTAATCAACAAATACATAAGCAAATTAAAAATCAACAAGTGCATAAATCAGTAATTATTGTCAGTTTTCTGTTTATTCAGTCTTTTATATCTGCTGTATTCAGATTTAAAAACACAGTTCAATTAAGACTGTTACAATTTAACTGTTAAACACTAAATAAGCCTGTGCGAGCATTAATTGATTCCAGTGCTGAGCAGAACCTCATTGACGTCGAGCTGGCCAAGCAGGCAGGTCTTAGGACTGAGTCACTGCCTCAACCTCTTTGAGTTGTTTCCGTAAACAGTCAAACTGTTGCCGTTACCACTCAGGTTACTGAACCTGTTCATTTGACTGTGTCAGGTAATCACCATGAGCATTCTTGATTCTGTTGTTTTGTTTTCCCCACAACCCCTTTGGTTTTAGGCTTCCCATGGTTAAGAACGCACAACCCTGTTATAGACTGGCGCTCCAGTCGGGTCACTGGTTGGAGCGATTACTGTCATGCCAGGTTAACCCTGCCATCTCTGAAAGGCAGCAGTCCTAACCTAAACTATATAAGGTTCCACCCAAGTACCACGACCTGGCGGAGGTGTTTTCCAAGTCCCGGGCCCTCTCTTTGCCACCACACAGGCCCTATGATTGTGCCTTTGAACTACAACTAGGTGCTGCTCTCCCTAAAGGCAGCCTGTACAGACTTTCTTGTCCTGAGAGGGAGGCTATGGAGCAGCACCTCTCTGACTCCCTGGGCTCCCGCATTATCAGGCCCTCTTCTTCGCCTGTTGGTGCGGTATTCTTTTTGGTGGGCAATAAGGACAGTTCGCTTGGACAGTGCATTGTCTGCCGTGGTCTTAGCGATATCACTGTTATGAACAGGTATCTGCTGCCACTCATGGATTCATACTCAAGCTTCTGGTCAGAAACACCTTTAAACTAACAAAAAGTCCAACCCTGCGGCTGGGGCGCGGGGGGATGCTCGGAACTCCTGGGTAATGGTGGGTGGCTTGTCTGGGGTGGTGGGGCTCTTGGTGGGGGGTGGGCTAGAGCTTGCACTCTGTGCCTCCATACCTCACTACTCTTGAGTTTTGGGGGCTCGTGTGGCGGTCCTGCGGGCTCTGGTCTCGGTGCTTGGCCGGACTGTCGGACGGATGGATCTCCTCCGTTGGCCCCACAGTACGGTTGTGGGGGTGCCCTGGTCGCTGCTGCTGCCCTAGGTGGGGGTCTTGGTGTGGGGATGGCCGGGAGTTGTCCTCCTTTTCTTTTTTTTTTTTTTTACATTCCATCATTCACCTCAGCTTAACATAAACATTCACCTGAGCTCAGGTGTTGGCTCACCTTTGCACAGTTGGTTAACGTGACGGAATGAGGTGCTTTGCATGTGTTGGTTTGTATGCATAGGTGTGCGTGCGAACTGTATGTTGACAAGTTTGTGAAGACTCTTGAGCCAGCAGGTATGATTGTAGCAACTGAGTGTGTGGACTGGTCCCACCTATTTTGGACTTACATTCACACTTGACTGTGATGATTGTAAATCTGCAGCATCTTGTTGTCATCCTCTAACGTCTGTAACCCATGTGCACCCAGACATCCCTCTCTCTTCTTCCCCTTCTTTCTTTTCCATCTGGTCCCACAAAAGAAAAGATACAAACAGAATCAATATGAATAAAGTTTAGTTTCAATTACAAAAGTTGTTTATACAAACATACACCTTGTGTGTCCGATGATTGAAAGCCCCCAATTTTAACAGTAACATCTGTCTAACACAAGAGGCTCTCAGCTCATATCTGTTTGCTCAGATGTTGGACAGAACAAGTTTAAAGAAAAAAAGAACAAAGAATAAAACTTTTATATTATGGCGCAGGTGGCAAAATATCGCCTTAGGAGCCACAATTTGCCCACGGGCTGCCAGTTGGAGACCCCTGCTCTAGAGTTTACCCGCCTTCACCCAACAGTAACCAGGACGGGCTGTGGAAACCCCGCGGCCCAGAAAGGGATACAGCGAGAATATGAATGGAAGTTCAGGAGAACTATAGATCGATCCACCATATTGTATGTTTTCTCCCCGCTGTCACTGAAAACATCACGTGCCCGAAGTTGAGTCCCTGATTGGTTGAGGAGACACAGCCATCTTCTCAGAGTTCAGATTTTTTTAAAATTCTTGCCAGCTGTGGCGGCCAGTCAATTTGTGCCGTAGAACCTAAATTCACGTCTGAAAAGTTGACTTTACATTTAAATTGTCCGCCTTAGGCGAATCGCTTCCGGTGTGAGTGCACCTTAAGAGTGAAATATGAGCTTTCCAACAGAGATTGTTGCTTTTTCTACCAAAACCCCAGAAAGGCAGTGGGTGGGTGGATAGATGGATGGATGGATGGGTGGGTGGATAGATGGATGGATGGATGGATGGATGGATGGATGGATGGATGGATAGATGGCGTATGTTAACATAAACTGGGTGGCTTAGAAATCCTTACACAAAATTTTGTCTTGCACAGAACTCCCAAATTTTCATTAAGCTGTTTCTTTTCATCTTTTGTGAAGCACAACATTTTATGCCAGAGTATATGCTATTTGGAATTTATTACATTTTATATGCATGAGATAGTAACCTATAATATTTTTGTGCATGTAAGCTTTGTTTATTTAGCTCCATAACTGATGAGAAATGCAGTATTGAGCCTTAACAGGCGTTAAGATTGCTGTCTAACCAATGTAACTAAAGAGCATAGACATTTTTATGAAGATGACCAATCGAAGTCAACAGAAAACAGACACATCAAAAATATTCAAAATTAATGAAAATATTATGAATAAGGGGTGTTGAATAGAAAAATTCAGAAAATTAAAATAAACTTATTCTTTTATCAGATTTAGCCAACTTTCACAATATTTGCTGCACATTTAGTATCTTATTGTCAGAATTTACTACAAACTAATGTGTTATTTGTTCTTTAAAAAGCACAGATTTAAATTCTAAATATAAAAGTAAACATAAAATATATCTGAAAATGTTAAATATAAAAAAAACAACTTTAAATCTAATTCTTAATGTTATATCCAAATTAGGGCTGTCCGTTGATTAAAAAGAATAATGAGATTAACCAGAATTTTTGGTTTTGATTAATCACATGTTTTACTCGATAAATATTATACGACAACATGCAGCTTTTGAACAAAAAAAACAGGTCAGAAATAACATTTGTCCTTCATTTTGATTGTCTGGGACATTAACATTTATGAAGTGTTAAATCAGAATTTTAATTTTTGTGCATAAAACACATCAACAGTAAGATAAACAGAACTGCCATAATAAACGAACATTGTGTTTCTGTGCTTTAAATGGTCCGGATGAATGCTCTATTCTGATTGGCTGCTGGGTGATGCACACCAAAAAGAGAAGTTCGGGTCACAGTCCAAATACTCTATGTCACTGCACAGCCATTGTAACAGCAGTTGAAACAGATGAAGTTTCTTTCTGAACTGATGCTTTATTCAGCTAATTGTGGCAATCAAAAAACAAATCCCATTCCTTTGCTACTGCAATTAAAGGTCTCTGGCAGCAGTGACGGGTTCTTACGTTACCTTGACAGCAGGTCGCATTACGTATCAAATAGTCTGCTTTTTGTGAAAAAGCGATCTAAACCGAAAAAATCAATAGAATACAGTACTAAATATCGAACTAATATTTATTTCTTTTGTAAGTACCATGTCATATGGTCACTTCAGACCGTGTCATAAGTGGGTTAGTGCCTGATGAAGTGTGCATATTCAGAAATTAATGCACGCCGTTGAAGTCTGAGCCGGTGGAAGACAGTTGCTTCATGGAGTCAGTGTAAATAAATTATAAAGCATTAATTTAAAAAAAAAAATGATTGCGTGCGCTAACATTCACAGTCCTAATATATGTGTATACATATTAAAAGTATTGTTTGTATTTTTATAATTATTGAACGCAGACCAAAACATTTGCTGTTAATACACATCTACTGTTACCTTGACAAGAAGTATACATCAAAAGCAAATACATTTGAACAGGTTATTGAAGATGGGATGTTTTAAAGATAAAGCAGCTTCTAAGAAAGCAATGAATAAGGCCGCCAATCCACCATTTCTGCTAAACAAATAAAACTCTAATCCCTCTGAGATGTAACTGTCAAGTCTATCGTAAAGCAAAGATTAAATGTGTCAAAAGAAGTGTGAAAATCTGCAGAAATTCATCCTATCAGATAAGATGCAATAAAAACTGTACTGCACAGATATGGACGCACACTTGCACCTGTGTGGTGACACGTAAAATGGCGTGAAATTGATGTTCAAACACTCAAGCTGTAGTGACATAAAAAAAGAAAAGATGTGCACACCTCACAAAAAAGGTAAATATAACTCCAATAGGCTTCTCGGTGTATTCAAAGTATCGATGTGCAAACTGTTCACTGCCAGAGGATTAGACAAATAAGAAACAGCACTGAAGCATATGCTTCATAAATTCATTTCTTAATGTGCATCAACGTGTTAATGTTTGATAAGCCATACTTTATTTTTATTTCTTATTTATCTGTTTATGCAGAATCCTCAGAAACTCAAAGATGTGTTTTTAACCTGCATAGACATGTTGCACGTTTTTTAATTGTTTAGAAATAGATCAGTTAAAAAAAAAAACTGAAGGAGACAAGATTTTTGCAATTTCTACCAAACCTTTTTAATGATTCAGTGATTGTGAAGCTATTTGCTCACTTTCACTGCAGTGCATGTGCTCCACTTCTGAATGCACTCATTTAAGCTAAGTAGCGTTTCATGACTGTTTCTCTGCTGGTTCCTCAGCGAACTGTAAAACAGAAAAAAAAAAAAATCCTTTTGTTGAAGATTTAGTTCAAAGTTAGAAAGTTGAAGAAAAGAAAAGTTAATTATATAAAGTACAAAGATCAAAACCATGCGCCTTTGCCAACTGTGGACACAAACTTCAAAGCAAAGAAAAGTGATGCTTAGAAAGTCATATTATCGACAAACGTGGAGATTGTTTTAGCCCACTTTAGCTTTGTGTTTATTCAGTCCTCATGTTGGCTGACTAGTCCTGGTTGGACCCTATGGTTCTACTTTCAGAGCCATTGATTCAACGAAAAGGTACCAAATCCTCCCTCATCAAACAATATAATTTCATCCACACCAAAAAAATAAAAAGTAAAAACTGCAAACATTTTAGGATTAGGCATTTAAAAGTTTGAATGGGTAAGACTAATGATTGTCTTTAGTTTTAATGTGACCTTGTCATTTACTGCTGATCTGTTAGGGATATAGTTCACCATGCGTCTGTAAACAAATACTACAACCACAAATCTATCAAAACATTAACTGATCAATTTTAGAGTTTTTGTACATTTAAACTTGCTTAACGTTAACGTGTGTTACTTTTTTAGTTGAGTCTTATTATCAAAACCTTTAAAACAGGGGTGTCAAACTCCAGGCCTCGGGGTCGGCCTCCTGCTGGTTTTCGAGAAACCTTGCCATATGTGCTGCTGTGCTGATAACCTGGAACAAGTGTGCTTAGCCAATAAGGTCAATGGCAGGCTGGTTGAAAACATGTCAGACACGGCCCTCGAGGCCTGGAGTTTGACGCCAGTGCTTTCAAAGAAATAAATGGCTGTGGTGCAGAGGTAGAGTGGTCAACCTCTGGTCAGATGATCGCAGGTCCTGTTCCCACCTTGCCCGCCTATGTGACAAAGTGTCTTTGGGCAAGACACTGAACCCGACATTGCTCTTGGTGGTTATAGGCTGCCACCAGTGTTCAGCAGCAGCGTGTGTGATTGGGGCTGTGAATGTAAAGCCCTTTGGGCCCTCAAAACAGGTTGGAAAGTATTATTGAAGTATACTCCATTTACCATTAAATGAATAAAAAAGGTATTGTATAGCAATGACTTCTCAAGTTCTCACTCTCCATGGATAGTGTTAACCCAAGCTCAGGTCCATCTAAGAGCTTGATATTTTAGCTGCTCCTACCACTGCACTTTTTCTTGACTGAGCTGGCTGAGATTTATGTTGCTGTTGTGACCAATACATCTGTGTAATTATGGGCAACCTAGTTAAATCCCTGTCGGTTCAGCAGGAAAGTAGGACCTAAGTACTAAATATGCAGTTTCTTTAAAATACCTGTGTGGGCAATGAAATACATTTTCAATCAAATCAAGATTTATTTACAAAAAGTGTTTTTCATGCTTTAAGCAGCTCAAAGCAAAAACAATGTGACAAACAAAAACATAAATAAATAAAGCCAACCAACTCCTTTAACCCCCACCCCATGCCATTGACACTTACATCCCATGATGCCACACACTATTAAAACAGTCATGTTTTTGTGCCAGTTTTTATAAAAGAAACATATAACTAGTCTTTGCTGTGACGCAACAGGAATCTCCTTTTACCAGGAGCCTGCTCAGCCACAAGAACATCACCACAGTGTCCACCCAGATCAAGAGAGCAACAGGATTCTCTCCATAGCTATGAGGCTGCAATGCTCAACTAGAGCCACAACCACAGACCAAACCAAGAGCAGCACATACTAGACCTTTCTTCCAAAAGGGTAATGACTCAAAATGCTCCACTGAAAACACAAATTAAAAGCTGTTTCAATAATTAATGTGGAAATATTTCTTTTGATAATTTTTTGTCAGATCTGTATGTCCATTTTCTTTTGATTTTATTATAAGCCCAAGCTTTTTGTCATATGCTTGTTAAATTAGATGAAAGAAACAGTTAAATATAGATTTTTTACATCAAAATATCCCAAGAGGAAGTCTACCAAAGGCTGAACATCCAGATGTAAGAGAATTTGTAAGAGGATATCCATAACATTAACATGCAAACATGGCTTCAAGGAATTACCAGGGGCTGTCACAGGATGTGCAAGCAAGTCAAATTCATTAGTCTATGTATCTCTACTTTAGATAGAGTGGCAACACTGTTTTAAATTAGAAAAATGCATTTCCTCCAAACAGAGATCCTCTTTGCTTTGGCTGATTTAGTATTCTTGATGGTTAGAATTTTCATGACATCTATAATATGCTTCCACAACCTTTTACGTGTTTTGCAAGGATGCAGGAAAATGACAGCATCTTTTGCAGTTCAGATGCTCCATTAAAAAGTAGACACGATTCAGTCGACATATACTACAGAGACAAAAATATTTACGTGTCATCTGCCTTGACACACATTGAAGTAAGGTCACTTCTTTTGTGGCTCTTTAAGAAAAGACGGATTGTCTAATGTACCTTTTTCAAAGTGAACGTGACATTGCTCTTAGGAGGAAGCCCGTGTTTTTCTGTTGACAATGTCAAAAGTGCTAAAAAAATCAGAAAAAAAAAAGTTTTATACTTTTGGAGTTCACTTTTCTAAATAGTTTAAATTGAGGAAGATTTAATCTTTCTGTTTGGTCCATCTGTTTAATGTTCTAGAAGCTCAGCTCAGCGACTACCATCAACTCCAACAACAAAATAAGTCGAAACAATTTGGGGACACCCAAAATGTCAAAAAGTTATGCGGAACGGTCCTTACCCGTGTGTCAAAATGTGATGACTTGGGAGTGAGAATGTGTTGGTTTCTCCCCTGACAAGTGACAACAAACGCATGGGGATGCAGAGTCACCGTGGGCGAAAAGGTCCAAAGTCAAGTCAAGTTCTTACCTGTAAAGGTGCACTATATTACCAAAAGTATTGGCTCCACCATCCCAGTGATGTGCCTGATACCTCTCGTTGGCTTTGAAGGTCATGTCCTGCACCATTCCACCTGTTTCCACCTGCCTCGCCAGCATGGAGTAAATCTTAGAAACCTGCGGATGCTGCCCTGAAGGTATGCTGTCAGACAAATCATCTACGTGTTTTCAGGACTGCTCGCATAGTAGCGCAGACCAGATAAAAGCTTGCACTCAAAAATGCTGTGTCGATCTTTTTGTTTTGGCTGCATAACAGTGGGTTTCTGCAGTGACTCGGGATGTGATATAACTTTACCGCAAATGGCTGATTTTTGAAAAAAGTTCTGGCTTTTTAGTGCATCTTATAGTGTGGAAAATACGGTAAGTGATTAGTGAGATAATTTACATCTTTATTTATATTATCTTGGGGAGCATTTGTCCTTTTAAAGACCTGCACATTTAGTGCTAGTTTAGTGTATGCAGTTGTAGTAATACTGTTTTCTGTGTGACTTAGGAGAATGGTTCCAACAATACTGACAAGCCTGAAACCACATCATCCCCCAACATGTTGGCTTCAGTCATCCTTCCAACCACCCCTCCTGTGAATAATAGCCAACCAAAGACTTTGCAACTCCCCAGTCCTCCTGAATATGTAGTTTACACAGATTCTGAGTTGGAGCAATGCCGCAAAAATGTGTTGAGATGGCCCACAATGGCAAAGAAGAAGAATGTGTGATGTCAAGAGAATTGAGATGTCGGCTAGTGAGGAACACCATAACAAGTATGGTGTCCCTTTTGACAGCAAGTGACCAGGGTCAGGAAATTCATTACACTTCTAAATAGGAAGTTACTGCAATAGCAAAAAAGAGTAGTGTAGTATCCAATGCTGCAGGACAAAGACAGCAGCACCAAACATGCAAGTTATTTTTAGTAAATGTATATGTTATTTAATGATAATACTAATTATTATTATTTGTAGTATTTTTAGATCCTCAACCCTGGACAGACAGATGATGTGCTAGAACTATTAAAGAAAAATGATCTTAAATAACTCTACTACTACATGGTTGAATAACAAGTATATGTCTAATAAACAACTAATTGCACTGCACCAAACACAGGCTGCACTGGTAAGTGAAAAAGGGTAGAGAAAACAGCGGATAGAAAGTCTACATTTTTGCATATCAAAAGAAAAATATAATCTAATAGTCCAAACAGGCTAAGCAGAGGAAATGGGTTGCTCAGACTCAGACTCAGCCATCTCTCCTCTGCTTAGCTCCACTCAAAAACCTGAAATAGATGTAATGAAAATTATGATTATTCCCCTAAACTTCATTACAGTAGGTGAGGTAAGAAAGCAAGTTAGATATTCTCTGATTACTAACTAGCCTTTTGACTGGGTTTCCACGGAAAAGACATCAGTGAGAGCTGCAAACACTTTCGACATTTGAAATGAAGATGTTTAGATATTTAAAATTGGAATAATTTAATAATGGAATAAATAAAAAAATAAAATTAGAAATCAAATAAATGTAAATATATGTAGCATTAAAACATTAAAATTGCCATTAAAAAGCACTTTAAACATTTAATGACATATTTATTTTATTTCATGGCCAGTGTGTTATAGAGGAGACTATATTAAATATAAACCATGAAATCAATAATTACGTCATTAATTATTTAAAATTGGCATTAAATAAATAAAAATGGAAATAAATAAATACATGTTTAAATATATGTGGCATTAAAATATTAACATTCCAATTAAAAAGCACTTTTAAACTTTAATTTCATTGTCCAGTGTGGGCTACAAGAGAAATATTTATTTTAATTTCAATATCTATTTCTTCGATATATACGATTTATACTTCGAACATCACTGCAGCGGAGCAGGCTGCGCAAGTTCCACACCCAGGTAGCGAGGCAACACGTTAGCTCCTCGACACAGAGTTTCTCCATAAAAACCCAACGTGCAGCAAGGGAGAATTGGCGAGTCCCGCGTCACAGCCACCAAGCACCAATCCTCCATGAGGAAGTAGGCTACACTTCCTCTCCAGAGTTCCGGAGAAGGAAATGTGTGTGAGGTGCCAAACAAAACCTTAAAAACTTGAATACATTTCTGAGTTTTATGAGATGACGAGTCCTGCTTTCACATTCTCTCTATGCTGCTAAAAAAGATCACAGAAGTTCCTGTCACTGAAGCCTCCATAAGGTTTAGACCAGGCCAGAGAAATGGAGCTCAGATGATCTAGGTTAGCCACGCCCACTGAATTTGATGGGACAGTTTGACAGATAACGTAATGGAATAGTGTGACCCAGATCGTGAAATGTGGCATTAAATCATGAAATACATAAATGTGTCATTAAATCATTAAAAATAAAATTTTAGTAAAATATTGACACATTTAATGAAACTTTTAATTATTTAACCCCAATTTTAAATAATTGATCACTTTTATTAATTTCATGTTAAAAAATATTTATTCCAATGTGTTTCTGTCAGCCCACATTGGACAATTAATTAACTAAATATCTAATTACATGTTTAAAAGTGCTTTTTAATGGCAATTTAATATCACATATATTTAAACTTTTAATTATTGATTTCCAATTTTAAATAATTATTGCCAATTTAAAATAATTAATGACACTTATTTAATTATTTCATGGCATTTATCTTTATTTTATATTGTTCCTCCTTTGCAACAGATTTAATAAATAACATGAACAGGACAAGGCAAAGGCAAAGAAAGAAAACAGGCCTGGGTCTAAGAACAGGAGCAAGGCAGGAGACGAGTGAACAGGCAACAGTCAAAAACCAGGAAAACAAGGAGATAACGCATAGACTGTATCACAAGAGGGTAAATACAAGACTTCGCACTGAACAGAGAGTCGAGCTGGCTTAAATAAATGGTTGATGATGAGCAATATCAGCTGGGCAGGCAAGAACTGATTGCAGTGCATGCAGGGAGATGCATGCGTGAGAGAGAGGAAAGTAGAGGGTGGGCAGTCAAAATCTGGGTGAGGGCTCCCTCTGATGGTCGGAGGTGGGTATGGGTGACTGTGACCTGACATTATATATATGCACATATTTATTCATATATATATATATATATATATATATATATATATATATATATATATAGAGAGAGAGAGAGAGAGAGAGAGAGAGAGAGAGAGAGAGAGTTTCCCTTTATTTCTACTCTTTCAAAAACAAAACACTAATTGTAATTGAAAGTATAGTCTTTTTTCAGGTTTTTTAACATTACAGAAATGTAAAGTTTTTTTTTAAAAAAAGACTCTTCTGATCACTGAGCTTTTTTATGAACACATATCTTTCTTTAAAGCATTGACTATCTGCAAACGTTGGGTAAGTGTTAAATATTGACCAATGTGAAATGTTTATTGTTGTTTTTGTCAGTCAGTCTGACGACAATATTGGGGGCAAAGTAGTCAAGTCTGTGGATGACCTGCTGGGTGCTTAGATTGTGGGTGTGGGCAACTTTGTTGCTTACAGTCTATTTTTTTAAAGATATTTTACAATTATTATTTTTTTTTTCATGGAAATGTATTACATTCAATTTAAAAAAGAAGACCATCTTTTTTTGCATGGAATGCAATATACCTCCATAAAGATTAGTATCTATAAAATAAGTGATAAACAATTAAATAATTACTATAAAGATTTTTTTAATGTCATGCATTGAAAAAACATGCATATATTGAAAATTGTGCAACACTTTGCCCTTAAATTGTGTGGGTGTGTTCTTTCAGATCAGTGTGTTGTAGTTTTGAGTCTTTATCATTTCAAAAAGTAATAACAATGTGTTTGCTGAGATCGCCAGATCAGGATTCAGCTACAGCTGTTCCCATGCCTTCGTACCCAGCAGGCTACGCCAACATGCTACTGGAACATGGCCACCAATCGTAGTGAGTAAAGCTATCATAGAACAGCTGCAGACTCATCAAGCAGCTAGCTTAACACTTAGCCATATGGCTGGTATGCGCCTCTCTTTAGGGATAATTTCACAGGGAAACCTGAACACCGAATAGGATTTCTTATCTAGTGCCAACTGTTCCTACATCAACAACTCCACCTCTATCCTACGTAAGAAGCTAAAGTTTCATTCTTATGTTCTCTGTCTGGGGAAGCATTGGAGTGGTTAGCTGTGGTGTGGTCGGGAGGCTCTCTGCCGTCCCAGTTGTATGAAACCTTCACCCAGCTTTTACGATCGGTATTCCAACATGCCACCAGGGAGAAGGAACCAGGTGAGCAGCTCTTGGACATGAAACAGGACAAGGAAACTACTGTTGCGTATGCCTTACATGTTAGGACGGTGGCAGCACAAACTGCATGGTCCCCATGTAGCTTAAAAACAGTGTTCCAACGGGGCCTTACCACAGAGTTGCAATGTGAGATCGCCTGTCGTCACGAAAATATGGACTTGGATCAGCTTGTCGCCACTGCCAGTCTTCTTCATACACTAAACCCAGAGACTCTAAGCCTCTTGTGGCGTCAGTGCCAGTCCGCCACAAACAAAGCCTTTCTGGGAATCCCATGCAGGTGAGCTCTACCCTTCTGACATTGGAAGAAAGAGGATGGCGCATGCGTGAGAACCTCTGCCTTTACTGTGGTCAGCCTGGTCATCTGCGAGCATCATGTCCCAATCGTCCGCCGTGACGGTCGGGTGGGCCAGTAAGTGACTCTTTCTTTACCTTTGACATACCAGTCAGTTTGCACAAAGCTGACAGATGCATTAAGACCATGGCCATGATAGATTCAGGGGCATCGGGAAATGTCTTTGACCTGGCATTTGCACAAGCTAATTCTATTCATCTACTCCCCTGCAAATCAAGGTTTGCTCATCAGTTTCCTCTTTAGATGGCCATCCACTGATCTACGCAATGCCTATAACCAAATTTGCATCTGTGAAGGTGACGAATGGAAGACAGGCTTCTCAACATTGTCTGGACATTACGAGTACCTGGTCATGCCAGGCTCAGTTCGTCACAGATTGTACTTCCTGCTAGATGGCCAAGTCCGCTCGCCAACTACCCTCTGGTCTTCTTCAACCACTGAGGTGCCAACACCTCAATGCCCGTGGACCCACATAGCTGCAGATTTTATCATTAATCTTCCGCACTCCAGAGGTAACACCGCAATTTTGACAGTAAGAACGTTTCTCCAAAGCTTGCCGTCTCATCCCTTTGGCTAAATTGCCTACAGCCATGGAGACTGCAGAACAACTTATCAATCACGTCTCCCAACACTAAGGCCTTCCCGAGGACATTGTGTCAGACCGCGGTCCGCAGTTCACATCCCGGGTCTGGTGTGAAATGTGTAAAGGCTTTAATGTTTTTAAAAAGACACTAATGTCAGCCTTACTTCCGACTATCACCCCCAAGCCAACGTCTCATCTAGGAGATCACTTGGTTCCTTAAGACACACCGTAGTCAACATTAGGAGGAGTGGAGCCACTACCTGGTTTGGGCAGAGTATGTTCAGAACTCATTAAAGAAAGCAGCCACAGGGCTCTCTCCTTTCCACTGTGTGTTAGGGTTCCAGCCACCATTCTTTCCGTGGTCTGGGACTCCCACTGAGTTACCTGCTGTGGATATCTGGTTCCGGCGTTGTGAGGTCACCTGGGAGGCTGTGCACACACAACTCCAACATGCCGTACATTGGTACTAAGGACAGGCCGATCAGCATCGCCTCGTGGGTCCTCGTCTGCAGCCTGGCCAGTGGCTGTGGTTGTCAACCCGGGATCTACAGCTTTGGCTACCATGCAAAAAGCTCAGCCACAGGTGAGTAGGGCCATTCCACATCTTGAGATAAATCACCCCTATTTCCTTCTGCCTGCGTTTACCCCCAGACTATCGGATCTTATCAACCTTCTTATCAACCATCTCACTATTGAAACCCGCCTCAGGACCACATGAAGAGGAGCCACGATTAGAGCCATCTGCTAGTGATGGATATCACTAACAGATGGCTCCGCTGATGGTGGATGATGAGGAGGTCAACCAGGTCAACAAGATCATGGATTTCCAACACCAGGGTGGTCAACGCCATTACCTGGTGGACTGGGAGGGGTACGATCCGGAGGAACGGTCCTGGGTTGCCTCTGAGGACATCCTTGACCCCTCTCTGACTTTCATTGTGACCATTCTGATAGGCCAGCTCCTATGGGGTCGACCCCAACGTCAGCAACATCCTCGCTTCTGGAGCTGCTCGCAGGAAGGGGGCTCTGTCATGAATCTGTCCGCTACTTCCACCTTTGACCACCTGAGGGAGCTCTTGCCTCTTGCTCTTGACTCTTTTCTGCACAGCTGTCTATCATTATGATTATGTCAACCAGCATATATACTCACCCCAACCTCATCACTAGTGCTGCTCTACCTCAAAAAGACACATAAAAATATCATAAATCAATTCAAGGGATGACTCAGAGTCTCTGCAACATATGGTCAACAGAGCAGATAACAAATCAGACCAAATGAAAGCACGCTCAGGAGCATGGTTCTTCCCCCAGTGTAACGCCCACAAAATTGCCAACAGTTCTACAGAGAACACAGACAACCTATCTGTTACACGCACACTAATACCTTCCTGTAATCCACATGAAAGAGAGATCCTTAACCCCGGAGAGACAGGTGATGTGCTAGAACTATTAAAGAAAAGTGAACTTAATTAATTCTAAAATAACATGGTTGAATTACAAGCATATGTCTAATAAACAAACACGTCTAAATAAACAGCTACAAGTTAAGATAACAGCTAAATATTTAAATAAACAACAACATGTTTGAATAGTGTAGCAGATGGGCTTCATCCAGCTGGAGTTGTGGAACAGCTGGGATTGCTGGACGAGCCAAAGGTGAGGTCACGGCCAAAGACAGGAACACAGACGACCCACCTGAAATCAAAAATCAAACCTGGAGAGTTCAACACACATGGTAGACTGAATCAATCTGAACACAAAGACATGACAAAAATTACTTAACACACACACAAAAACAGAGAACTAAATTGTTGTTCCTGATTTTCAAAGAGATCTACCAGAAAGCTGAGCCCTATGCATATAGTAACGTAAATTGTTTTCAACTCTGTAGCCAGCAAATTTCAAAAACTTCTTTTGACTTATTATTATTTGAACTGTTTAAGCTGCAATTTAGGGTATTTCCCGTCAAGCTTTGTTTAGGTGGCAAAGTTCTCCATGAATTTACCCTAATCCATAAGTTTGCCAACATTTTTCTAACTAAAAATAACCAAATCAGCAACTGATGACTTGTTTGATTTTAAAGACATGAAAACACTTCTGAAAAATTAAATAATTTCAAACCTGACACTGGCATATGTAAATGTTCAATGAGCACTGCTCCATTAATTATTCATTTTACAGTGAAGTTGATGCAAGTTTAAGCATCCATATTCATGTCACAGCAGCAGCTGTTTCATACTACTATTCATTTGACTCCTCTCTTTCAATCAATCAAACCTGCTTTTACTTCAGACCTGTCATTCCACCACTGCCCACCGCCTGTCACTTTTGAGTTTCTCTGTTTTTCACCTGACTACAACCTCTTATTTACTCTTCCTGTGCACATCAAGAAGACACCAATCAGCAGCTTCAGTCTGATTCTCAGCAGGGATCACTCTGGACTCTTGGCTCCTGTCAGGATGGCAAGGTCAAAGCTGTCCTCCTCCGTACCTCCTCCATTTTACCTTTTGTGGGTTTTCATGAATATCTGAGACAAACTTGACCATTATATCTCAACATTATCTGGACCCATTAATCCGACATTTGTAAAATTATTCAAAAGGAGCTGGGATTTTAAAAAGCTGTCTATTGTAGAATCATCATGCGGTTTACTTGAACCACAGTTCTACTAAACACTAAAGACGTATGAAAGCAAAGAAAAGATCATTCAGTTCATCCTGTGTGGTTAAATTTGCTGTCCTAAAACAGATGTATTTTGTTTTTAAAATGTATTTCTGAAATAGATATATTTTTATTTAGTTTTGCACATCATGCTTTTATTTTGTTTTTTAAAAAGACACAATGAGGAAAAAAGTATTTTTAAACAAAGATTTTACAAGTTGTCCCGCTTATATAAAATATAACTGAATGAAAATGAATGACAAAAGTCTGATATGTTCATCATATCAAATCTATCCAACTATTAGGTAATAATAAAGAATATATTTGCATAATGGAACAGAAAATATTTAGTCATTAACAAATATTCACCTCAATACCTTGTAATGTAACTGTGATTGGCAATGATGGAGATCAAACATTAGGGGCAGCTGTGGTGCAGTGGTAGAGCAGCCAATCTCTGACTGGAAGATTACAGGGTTAGTTCCTGCATTGCCCATTTGTTGCTCCTGCTAGTTACTGGTTTTCACAAGTGTAAGCCCTTTTATTAAGGATACGTTTTTGCCCAAAATCACTCCATAAACGGTTTCATTCATCCTTTCCTTTTCACATAATCATGTGATATTTGCAGAAAAGAAGTCACAAATTCTGGTGCTTCCACTCCCATGCTTTTTATTAAATCTGTGATGATGTTTTATATTACTTTTTTTTTTATATTTACTGTTTTATATATCTTCAAATAGTAGCCAAGGGGTTCATTTAAAAAAATTGCCGGCCGACCCGACGTTTATTAGAGACTAGTCTATTGGAGACCGGCTTTTATTCCATCACAGACAGAATGGTGATGGTTAATGGGTTCATTTTGCTCTGAAATTCGGTCTCAAAATGCAGAAAACAGCAGATGAACATTTCAGGATTAGCTGAAATGATGAGAACAGTTTACTCTTTTCTGATTAGCACTAGCTGTTAACGTTTCTTTTCTCTTTGAGTCATCAATCTCTGTATCTAAAATCCCCTTTCATGTCGATTATTTTCCTGGAGACACCTTTTCCTTTGCTCAGTAATCCATGTTCAAACCAGTTCTTCTAATTTGTTGCTGGTTTCTCTGCTCTCTGATCACAGGTAACCAGGCTTCCTCCTTTTCTTTCTTTCTGCAGCGGTCTCCGCCCTTTCACCCATCTGCTTGCGTCATTCTTGAATATGTTTATAATTCACCCCAAAATTGCTACACAGAGCTAGCAAAAACAAAGCTAAACCTTTTTTAATATTGTCTCAATGAAAATAAAATTCAGGAGTCCTGAGCTGACTGCTTTCCATCCAACACGTTCTCACTCCCAACTCGTTCCTTCACTAAAGAGGCAGGGAATACAAAGATGAAATAATGAAATAAAAAAAGGATGATTGCATTCTGCAGTGCAGTAAGATATGAAATATAAGACATCTCTCTCCAGTAACTTGTTCTGTTTTCTATCTTTCTCTCTCTGCATCTGTATGTGGTTCGGTTTTTCCAAACTTCTTCAGTAAGTTTCATCATTTTCAGTGATTAAAAGACATGTTTCTGGACAGAGTTTCCTCCGTACACCTCCTCCTGCATACTTTAATTGCTGAAATAAATTCAAGTTAAATGTCGTGCTCTGCCCGTGAGTGCACTTCATGCGTTTACATTCCAGTCGCTGCTGAATTTCACACCTGATGGTGACGTCATGGAGCGATTCTGCTCCGATGGCTGTGAGAACACTGCAACGCCGTCATTTTACTGACCACAGTTTGAATTCTACTATAAAAATATAGAAGTGAGTGACTGGCTACTTAAAATAACTTGTGACCACAGTTAACATGTTTGAAAGGTAATAATCAAAAATGGTTCATGATTTTTGTTTCTCCCTCACTGATTTAGCAATTTAAAGAGAAAGCATTAAAAAAAAACACACACTCTGCTCAGATTTTAAATTGGAGCACATACTTGAGCAAAAATCTCTTTTCTACCTTGAACTTCAATAAGTCCAGGTTCAGACTTACTGACAATCACCTTCAAACCAAACTGAAGGTCTCTGCTGCTTCCTTCCTCAAAGCAAATGTGGGTCAACTTTGGAGAGGAAGCTCTGCAAGAAAAGCCATTTTTATAAAAACCCATTGATGGAGGTTAAAGAACTGTAATATTGAAGCCTTATTTTATGTTTTACAGTTAATTAGTTAATTAAAAAGTTAATTAAACTTTGTTAATAAGGACGTTTAAATCTAAATACAGCAGATATAGGAGACTGAATAAACAGAAAACTGACATTTATTACTGATTTAGATCTTAATAATTTTAGATTTGTATGTGTATTTGTTGATTGATTGTATATATAATTTGTACAGAAAAAAGTTAATAATACAGTACAGTTAATAGTACAGTACATGCTCGATACAAATTTACAACCAAAGAAAGGATCTAACAGAGAAAGTTAAAAACTTCTGTACACTGCAATCCTTCATCTTGTTTTCAGTCATAAAATAAAACTTTAAAAACTCAGAAAATTTGAATTTTGTATATTTCTAAATCAAATTAGCAATGGTCCCAGACCCCCACGAGCTGTGTGCACGTGCATGCATGCTGAAGTTGCAGCTCAGCTTCAGTCAGATTCTGCCTTTAGTGCCCCCAAGGCAAATTGAGTTTGAGACCCCTGATTTATACTCCAATTCCCATCAGCCGCAGCCTGCCTTTCCCAGAACTCACCAGCTGTTTCTCATCCAAGTAATGACTGCAAACATTTAAAAACAGGCACCATGCCTTACTCAATGAAAAGTCTTGTTCTGGTTTCCTCCAGCAATCCTGAGATCTGATTCGTCCTGCCTTGATCCCAGCTAGTCTTAGACCTCTGCTCAGCCTCAGCCTCAGCCTCAGCCTCAGCCTCAGCCTCAGCCTCAGCCTCAGCCTCAGCCTCAGCCTATGACAAACTCATCGCCGTGCTTGACTCTTGTCTGTCCATGACCACTGCTGTGCCTCAGCCTCTGACCAACCCTTCACCATTCCTGACCTCTGCCAAACTCTCCACTTATTCTCCATACTTTCTAAATAAAAACACTGCATATGGATCCATCTGTCTCACTCCATCACTCGTTGTTAGTTATTCATTTTGTGCATAGTTTTATATAGTTGTTGATAATAAATTAAATAAAGCAGCTGAAAGAGCCCTAAGTGCAGGTGAGCGAAGTTTAATCAGAACTGTTGACTTCCAATTACACAGATTTAGGCCATGTATTTGTCACGGATTGACTAGTAGATAAACCCAGGAGCAGGAAACTCTTACAAATCTTGAATATTTCACTAGACGGTGTAATAAAAAATCGAAACTGATTGATTGCCTTGCTGAAGTTAGGTTGTGGATGTCAGCTAACCTTCTTGACCTAAATGAAAACAAATCTGAGGTAATTGTCTTTACCTCTAGTGGTCGAAAGGATAATGATGTTGATCTTCTCTCTCTTGCCCCTTTTGAACAGTCTGTGGTCACTAAGTTGGGGGGTGAAACTTGACGCTGCTTTGAAACTGGACCTCCAAATTAATGCTGTGACCAGGTCCTGCTTTTTTCAAATGCAACGTCTGGCTAGGATAAAGTCTTATATTTCGAAAAAGAACCTGGAAATTGTCACCAATGCCTTTGTGCTGTCCAGACTAAATTATTGTAGTTCTTTGTGTGCTGGGTTACCCAATGCTTCAATAGCCAGACTGCAGCTGGTCCAAAATGCAGCAGCCAGATTTATTTGTGGGGCAAAAAAGTTTGACCACATAACTCCAATCTTGGCCTCCTTGAGATGACTGCCGGTGCAGTACCTGATTTTTGTGAAAATTCTTATTTTTACTTTTAAGGCCCTGGCAGGTACTGCACCTTCTTACCTCTCCAGCCTGCTTGTAAAATACCCCCCCCCCTACAGTCCTTACGCTCTGCAGACCAGTGCGTGTTACTGGTTCCTAGAACTAAACGTAAATCCGGGGGACCGTGCTTTTGTTGTGCTGGCTCCTAAACTTTGGAATCAGTTGCCACCAGCAATTAGAGAGATTAAGCACTTGGAGAGTTTTAAAAAACTGCACTACAGCGTTTTAGCATCAACCTAGCCCGGTTATTATCCTGGTTTTAGTTTTACATTGTTTTATTTTGGTTTTATTCTTTTTAATGCTTTTATTCTCTTTGTTTTATTACTACATAATTTTAAATCTATGTTTTCCCTGTGTACAGCACTTCCTTGGCTGGAGGTGGAAGGTGCTCAATAAATAAATGAAATTAAATGAAACAAGACACAAACACATAAGATGCTCCGGCTCACTCTCTGCTCCAACCCCACCGGCCACTGCACTCATTTGACTGCTGTCTCCCTAAATCACTTCCAGCCGTCTCCCCCCACTGCCAGTTCCAGCTTTTTGGGCAGGACTGTCGCCTTACTGATTGGACACCAGGTGTGTCCCATCTGGGATTCAGTCTCAGAGGTGAAACATCCAACACAAAACCCCAAAAACCCAAAGAAAGAGCTTCACCTCACAACAGTCTTGTTACAAGTGAGAAAGGATCAGAGTATGAGATTGAGACAGAAGGATTGTTGCAGTGTTTTCTGTTGCACCTTCCTAGATATGTTGTAGTGAAGAGGAAGCCAAGTCAAAAAGCAAAACTCTCAATTAGGGCCCTGTCACACCGCCCGAATTTTGCTGGAATGTACCTGGAGCGGTGAAAAAAATCCCTCAACGCTCATGACCGTTCATCACCATTTAACAGAAGTTGGCTTAAAGCATACGCTCGGCAACTGCCAGTGTTCCTCGAGGGCCCCTCCCATCGCTCCGAAAGTTTTGAGCTGCTCAAAATATTGAGCGGTATGGAAAGGTCCATTCTCCGCTCCGGCAAAGCTCACACCCGCTCCACCGACGCCCCGTCAAAGTTTGGCTCCGCTAGACGCAAGTCCGTGGACGCTTGGGTCCGCTAGACCAACACAGAAATCTTGAACTCTGGACCACCGCTGCTTCACCAGCGCTGCATTGGCGGCAGTTAAACGTTGCTTAAACGTTGGTGGAGCGGACACAGCGTTGCTGGAACGGTGTCAGCCGTTGAAGCAGCGATCCATGGCAGCGATGAACTTTGATGTGGCGTTGTCACAGCTGAGCCGCAGCGGGACCGGTAATTGGCCAAAAATACGGGGAGAAATGGACATGGAATTAGCCCAAAAACTGCATCACCATGGATCCTGAGAGACGCCCGCATGTGCAGAACGCCTTATACCTACCCTGAAGCAAACAACGCTACATCAGCGCTCGCTATAGCTCACTGCTGCTAAAGCTACGCCGACTTTAGCGGAGCATCGCTACGCCAACGCCCGCGTGTTTGATTTTTTTCCCCCCATTTTGTGCGCGGTGACGAGCGTTGTCAAAATTCGGCGCCGCTCCAGGTACAATCCAGCAAAGTTCGGGCGGTGTGACCAGGCCCTTACTGGTCAATCTTTGTTCAAGTACTTATCTATGGTTATGACACAAGCGGCCAAAATGAGTTTCCTCCATAGGGTGGCTGGGCGCTCCCTTAGAGATAATATGAGAAGCTTGGTCCACCGGAGAGAGCTCAAAGTAGAGCCACTGCTCTCCACATCCAAAGGAGCCATTTGAGGTGGCTCTGGCATCTGGTCCAGATGCCTCCTGGATGCCTTCCTCGGAAAGTGTTCCGTGCATGTTCCACTGGGTGGAAGCCCTGAGGAAGACCCATGACACGCTGGATAGACTACATCTCAATACCACCTGGAGAAGCTGGAGGACATGGTTGGGAGAACTCAAGGCATTTTTGCTTACACTCCCCCTGGGACCCAGACCCAGGTGACATAGATGGATGGATGAGTGATCCATATCCTGCATTAACACTTTGATAAATATTGGGAAGAAATAATAGGAAGAAAAATAAATCCCCTTTTCTCAACACAACATACATTTCTAAAATTACATAGGACACTGAGCTGAGATGTCTTTTGATTATTTCTGTATCTTGATGCTCCACAGAAAACCTCAAGCAGGGTTTTTGAAGGCCTTAAGCGTAGTTTAACCCTCTCACTCTGAATTTGAGGAGGTCCTATGCAGAGGATTCTATCAACATTACATTTTTTCAATTAAGATCCACTAGTTTCACTGAGCCTGACAACTCATGCTGAATGAGTTAAAGTTAGCTGTTCAACAGTCATTCAATGCATGGAAGTCAGAAAATGATGATAGAGACAAAGGCATAACTTTAGCTCAATGCCTCAGCCAAATGTCAGCCACCTAAAGACTCATCTTATCGTGCAAACCAGTTCACTTCTTCTCTCCTCCTCACTGTGTGAGCTCTCCACTGAAGCATAAATGCCAGAGCTGGTGCGTAAAAACAATTCATGATGTGGTGTGAGGATGGGGCTTTTGTTTTGCCAAGGTTTGATCAAAAATCAAAGGAAGATGGATAAGGGACAGAAGCAAGGGAAAAGAATGAATGGGAGTTCAGTGGGAAAAAAAACGAGGATAATAAGTGAAAAGGGGCCAGATGTCAAACGTACTTTTAATAGGATAGCAATTTCTTAAAATATAAAAAAAAAGAAAAAGAAGAAAAATTCAGGCTATAAGAAAGTCTTCCTTTTTACTTTTAAGTGCCAAGCTGGTTTTCCTGCAGTTTCCTTTATAAAAAGACAACATCAGAACAAGAACTACACACACACACACACCCCCAAAGATCGTGGACTGAAGGCATCACACTGGATTAGTAACTAGTAAAGTTGTTTGTTCAAGTTGGCTGTTGGTTTAATCGCAGTTTGAATGCAGCGGGAAGTTCCTTCTGAGTAAAGTCACTATTTAGATGACTTCACTGTGATGAAAAAAAGTACACAGTGATGATATAAGGAAAAAAATAAAAACAAAATGTGTTAAAAAGAAACAAGTAACCACAAGAAAGGCATCAACATGTATTGACAAATTTCAGGTGAGCTCTAAAGGTGCATTCACACCAAACGCGATTTGCGCAGCCAATTCGCGTGCCCGGCCCCTCCGTGGAGAATCAACTGCTCACTGCATGTGGGAGGAGCTACCAGCTAATGTTTTAGTCTGATTGCTACATGGAGCTAGCAATTAATTTTTTTTGTTATATTGCTACATGGAGCTAGCAGCTAATGTTTTAGCCTTGTTGCTACATAGAACAGCGTCTGTTAATGTCATTTACAATCCATAGGAGACATGGATGATGATTAGAGATCAGGTTTATTTATTGTGTCTGATTGATGGTCGCTTCTGCTGTGTTTCCGTTTCTCTCTTATCGAGTTCAAATGCTTTCTGTCGTGCATTAACATGAGAGGGAAAACATAAAAACAAGAATAAAATGAGGGGACCTTTTTTTTATTGTTGTCTCAGTGAAAATAAGGAAACATCCTAAAGTTCAGGAGGTCTGAGCAGACTGCTTTCCCATCCAGCAGCGGTCCTCTGTCTGGCCGTGAGCTCCTCTCCCGGGAGCCGGCATAGTGAGTGTGTTCACTACAGCTCCATAGGTCCTGCAACAGACTCTCTAGAGTGAACCCACCTTCACCCAACAGTAACCGGGACGGAATCTGGAAACCCCGCTGGAGGAATGGTGCCATTGGTGGGTTGGGGGGTGGGGTGGGGGCATTAGTGGTCTGGACTAATCATAAGAACTGGAGTATATCTGGACAGCCGAGAATCCCAACCCTCGCCAGTCAAGGTGGGCTTTGTTTTTTGACAGGTTGCCTTGCCTACTGTCCTGGAAGCAAAAACATCAAGCCTGACTCACTGTCCCGCCAATTCCAGCAGGAGGAGGAGACTGAGGCTTCAGCAACTTCAACCATGATTGTTCCTGTTCTCTGGAGCACAGAGTAAAGGCTTCAGTTTCTGATTCTGCCTCCACACCTTAGGGGAGTCTGCCTGGTCGTTTGTTTGTCACATCCTCTCTACATCCTTTGGTTTTGAAGTGGAGTCATTCCTCTCATCAGGCTTACCACACCAGAGTGAACTTGACCAGCTTTCCAATGGCTCAACGCTTCTGGTGACCCACTATGTACTCAGACTTAAAGGCCTTTGTGTGCTGCGTGTGGTTGCCTGCCTGAAATTTGTGTGCCAGCATTAAGACAGCCATGGACCAAACCTGCTGGATTGTTGCACCCTGTCCCTGTGTCTTCCAGACCTTGAGAACATTTTTCTGTGGACTCTATCACTGGACTAAACAAAACAACTCCATCGACTCCAGTTACTGCAGAATCAGGAAATACTCACTGCTGTAGCTAATCACTGGAGGCTGCTCCAGCATACAAGGTGGAAGGCAGAGTGTGGCTCTCCTCTACTGATGTTCCTTTGAAAGGAGGAACTAAGAAATTACATCCTCACTGCATTGGTCCGTACGGTATCGTTCAAGTCATCAACCCTGTGGCAATGAAATTAGACTTTTCTTGTGCTTTATGCATCCACCTGGTGTTCCATGTTAGTGAATGGAAGCCTGTTAAGGACTCTCCCGTTCAACCCGCTCTAGATTCCCCTCCAGTTCCTCATCTCGTGGATAGAGGACCACGAGACCCACTGTCTCTGGCCCACTGCCCACTGTGAGAGAACTGCAATTTCAATAAAACCAATAAAACTTGTTTTGACCCTGCAGATCCTTACTGACCTGAGGATAGAGAGCTTTCACTCTGACTGATGCTCTGATCACAACAGTTAGACAGGAGAATACCAACACTAACGCTCAATAAGTGACACAGAACTGCACCAAAAATTCAGCAGAATCATCTCTATCTCGGTCTGACAGAGCATTACAAAGAATAAGAAATGAATTCCAAAACAGTTGTCCATTTTCTCCAATTTTCCTCTGGTGGAGGATTGTGACGCCAGTGTTCAGCCGCCATCAGAGTGTGAATGGGACTGTGGCTGTAAAGCACTTTGGGCTTTGAAGGAAGGTAGAACATCGCTATGCAAGTTTACACCATTCACCATTTACCAATTGTTGAACATTAGTTAATGTAATAGGTTTGAACATTAAATAGAATTAATTATTTATCTGTTTGTGCTTATGAACTTTAACGTCCATGCTGTTGGAACAAAAAAGAAGGAAAAGGGACTTAACTTGATAATTCATAGACAGTTCACATTTTGCAGGTAGAGAGCATGCATCTCCCTGCATCAATATCTATTACTGCAGAATACTAAATAAATTGTGTCAGCTCAAGTTATTTAGTTCCCTCATGATTAAATCTGGTGCTGCCCACAGCATTTAGATTACTCTGAGTCCATTGTCTGGTTCAAGGCAAATACAAAACCCCATTAAAACAAAATAAAAATAGGCATGAATTTCTGGGAAAACGAATTGATCTATGAAAAAAATATGCCTTTATATATTTTCAAATGATGCAAAATGGAGTTCCCTCAGGCTTAGAAAGTGGAAAAAAACACAAAAAGAGGTCAAATAATCTAAATAAAAACCTGTCTGTGTCCTTAATGCAGTTATATTGAAGGTCCTGTCACTGTGGGGGTGCATACCTCTGTGGTGCGAAAGACACATCTCTATCTGTGCACTTTAACGTGGACAGTGCTTAATTCTCCAACAGTCACAAGAAAAATTTTTGTGTCACAGTTCATGCAGTGCTGCATGCCATTTAAACAAGAAATGGAGATGGGGCTGGACATGAAAGAGGACAGAATCAGCTGCTGACAGGATTAGGATTTAGGTCTCCCACCAAAAAGCTCTGATCCGCTGTTGGCTCACGGTGGCTAATCAGGAGCTTCAGCAGATTTCCCAATAGGCTGTTATTGCTCATGGGCTGGTGTGCCAGCCAAGAATGAAGAAACGTGTGCCCTTAATTTATGATATATGCTACTGTTGAAAAGGTGTGGTCTCATTTTCAGTCAGGGCACAGCACTGTGTCTGCTTCTGCAGATTTATGCAGAAGCAGACTGTATGGGTCCTGTCATATGCCGAGACTGTTTTCCTCCAAAGCATTGAAAGAGAAGCCGCCCCGAACCATGCACGGCTTAAGCTCAAATAGACCAAAGACCAAGTGAAGTTCAAAGAAACACATTTTGTGATTGCAAAAGAAAAAAAATAAATAAAAAACTTCAAGAAAACAAAAATGACCAGGCGTAAATCATACAAATAAAAGATGTTTTAAGGAAACCAAAACATTACAAAGGATATTAAAGGCAATGGTGACAAAAGGTGAGCAAGAAAGTCAAGATATAGGCTGCATCCATGAGAAAACAAGTAATTTACTGTCCGTATACCTCTGATTGTGATTTCAGCTGCTTTAAAAAAAAAAAACTCAGTTCTGAAGCTTGTGATGGAGAAATACTGAAGCTTGTCGGTCAGCACATGTGAGTGAGGAGGATGCAAAGCATTTACTCTGGCAACTTCTAAAGGAAGAAGCAGAATGGTTTCAAAGACGATGATTCAGTTGAATGCTCTGTTTTACTCTGAAATTAAAAAAAATTGTACCACCTGTGACAGATAAACACAATCGTGTCATTCTTTATACGATTGAAAATAAATATTCTTTAGAAAGTTTTATCCAAAGCTTCTGCAGAAGTTCCCATAAGTATTTGGTACTTGAAGGTGTCTCTGTGGTGTAATGGTTAGCACTCTTGCTTTGCAGTTAGAATACACTGGTTCAAGTCTCAAATGGGACCTTTTTGTGTGGAGTTTTATGTGGGTTTTCTCCAGGCACTCCATGCCTCATGCTTCATGGGTTAATTGATGATTATAAATTGTCCCGAGGTGTGAGTGTGTGCCCCTGTGTCATACTGGTGACCCTTTCTGACTATACCCTGCCCTCACCTAACAGCTGCTGGGCCAGGCTCCAGCATTCCTGAGATACCAAGAAAGATTCTGTGGGTCTCCAACCCTGTTCTTCGTGACCTGCTGCCCTGCTTGTTTTGCAGCTACCTCTGCTTCAGTAATTACTGGTCACCTGGATCAGGTGTGTTCAGTCAATCAATCACTGGGCTCACTCAATCCAGCTAATCACCAACGACTGAAACACGGTTAGCTGCAAAACAAGCAGGGCAGTAGCTCACAAGGAACTGGACTGCAGATACCTGGCTTAGAACAAACGGGATGGGCAAACTTTTGACTCATGGACCACAAAGCGTTCTAAAACTTGACAGAAGGATTAGACTGTGAGCAGATGCATTGAGTATTTTGAACACAGAACATTTTGGTATTTTAATTTTAAAACAGATTTGTTTTTCTCATTTGAGTGCCAATTGCACTGATGGGTGGATGTCCCTCTAGGAAAAATACTAACTCAAGAGAAATGCTGCGTTTATGTGGTGTTGAAATATTTGGAAAATGACTGTCCGACTTGGACAACACACATAAACGTCAGGAAAAAAAAAAAAAGAAATCCAACACCACACGAATGCAGAAAAACTGTCAACACTATAGATCAAGATATCTGCAGTGCTCCATCTATAAGTTGACACCAGAACTGCAGGGAAAGTAAAACATTATTAAGTATCAGTATAATTGATTCCAGTTTGATGGGCCAGATTAAAAAGGTTAACTGGCCGGATATGGCCCTGGACTGTGGTTTGCTCACCCCCTGGTTTAGAAGATAGATGGAAGTTTCTTTGCTTTCACTCTCCAGTCCAGTTCAACCTAAACCACCTCAATTGTGCTTAAGTGTGATGACCACTGCATTTTTACATTTACTAATGTTATTCTGGTAGAGATTGGATTGATCATCTGGGTCCTAATTTTGTAGTCTGACCAACATGATGCATACAAGAGGATGACACAGGAATGGATTTTCACTCCTGTCCTGGTCCCAGACCAAAGTTAAAAAAAAAAATCCTATCCCATTCCAATTCCTGGTCCAGCTCCTGTCTCGCTCCCTTATATTTTTGTTTTTATTACTCAACTCTGTTTTTGTTTTTTTGTATTACATCTGACTTAACACAAGAGTCTTTCATCCTTACCCTTCACTGGATGTCATGTTTTCTGTCATCTGACTCACCATGGATTGTAATTCCCTTCATTGTTGCATACCCTTCATATTTGATCAGTGCACTTTAGATTTCAGCGGGGAAACTGCGACGAGGAACACTCGTGGATTTTAGGTAATGCAGTCATTTTTTTCAGTGGAGTTGCTTGTTGGTTTTGGCTCCTGTAAGAGTTTTCTGTCCCATCCTGCTACCCCACAGGAATCCAGTGACTTGTGGGATTCTTGAAAACATGTCAGCCTCTTGTGCACACCAGATGAAACCACAAAAATGTAGAATGCTAAGGTAGACTCACTCTGTAAAGTCACTGATCCTTGATCAAACGGAACAACCCCATTTCAATAATTTTCCGATGTTCTACGGTTGAAACCACACTCTGGACCCATTCTCTCACTTTCGTCAGCATGCAATATTATATGAACCAAATATTTTGGATATAGTTTAGTCCAAAACAGTGTTCCAGTCTTTCCCAGCCAGTCACATTCCGTGTCTTGTTCTGATATTTTAGACTTATTGATGTAGCTCAGTCTTTTCTTCAGTTAAAACTGATGGCTTTGAACATCCCCAATGAAAGAGTCTTGAGAGACATCATGCAGAAGTTAACCCAGAAAATATCCTGAGTCACCCAGTTTTAAATGTTTGATTTTTAAAAAAGCTCTGTCATTTCTCCAAGACCCATGCAGAGGTCTGTCACGCAAGTCTTTGTCATGTTTTAAACACTTTGCTTTTATAGTTCAACCAGAAGCTCAGGGTTTGGCTCCACAGATTAACTGCAGCTTTTTGCAGGAAGACTGCAAGTAATCAAGGCAACATCTGTGGGACTGGTTTTAGACCTGATCAACCTGTATTGTACAGAAAATAGCTTACAATTGTTCATTTGCTGATACTCATAGAAGATCATTCTGTACAATACTGGGGGGGAGGGGTCGATACTGCTACGGTTCACCAGTAAATGGACTTTACACATTAAACTGGAGTAAGAAAATAAAACATTGCATAAGTTTAAAAAGGCTGTCTAAAACTTTTTCCTTCGTTTGTATGCTGAAGCACCCATTTAGCCTTAACTACTCTTCATAGACTGAAAAAGGTGGGACTTTCTGAAAACCTCTAATCAGATAGTTTTATACAACTGTACACTGAAACATTAAGAGGGAAACCAGTAAAGTTGAAATAAATAAAAAAACAATGTTAATTTCAAACACATTTAATCTCAAATGCTTTTTTTTTTAGAAATACATTATTAAAGACAACTGCAACAGAAGACCGGACATTTAGACAAACAAAAACATGCAATTATTCAGTTGAAAAGCTGCTTTAATACCCAGCAGCCTCATCTCTTTTTCACACATGGTTTACATGCTAAACAGAACATCAAATTGGTGTTAAATGTGACACTTTGCATTAAAACACGACAGTTTTACTGAACACTTCATTTTTCCTTTTCTGAAGAAAGTCATTAGTATACAATCACCTTGACAGTTTTATAAAAGCTTTGACAAAGCAGTGAGCAGAGAGCCGGCCAACACCACGCATGACGCCAAGAAGAAGATCGAACAGTTCACCACTCCCTGAGGATTTCAAAAGAAACAACGAATGCTTTAATGTGAAATATGAGCACATTCCTCAGAAAATGCTTTCATTAACAAAAACACTTAAATTGACATCAAATCAGGTTGATTACTGTATGACGCTCACCTTAATCTCTTTAAATACCAAAGATCCCCACAGAGCTGCAACCAGACCGTAACCCTGAAGAGAACAAAAACAAACTTACAATTATTGATTTATTATACTGCCTAATTCTGCAGCCTCAGATAAATAAATGGAATCAACATTTGATACAAAGCACCATCACAATGCCTCCCTAAATAGTGAAGATTTATATATAAAAAACAAAGCAGCAATTTTGGAGTTACAAACTAAAAGCTTTTACCTCCATCTCATTATTTCAAACCTTGGGGTGGTTGAGGGTGAAAAACATGTTTCCTTGTTAAACTACATTTCACACTGCCCTCAGAAACATGTATTCAAGCGGTCACTTTCAATCTAAAGACTAAACAAATGTCAGGCTTCTGCGTTCAAAAATCCCCATGTCATGAATGTCTGGCCGTCTTCGGGTTCTACCTACATAACAGCCAGTCATTTAACACCTACAGAGAAACCATCAAGGTCTCAGATTTAGTAGTGACCTATAGATCTGCGCCGCATCAACATTTCCCACCAAGCCTCTTGCAGCTGTAGGTGGCGGACATGGGCTGGTAAACTGTAGCAACAGTAAAAGCCTCTCCTTGCTTGTACAGTGTGAACACTATTCACTAAGTGCTCAAGAACCAACATTTAGTAGGCTCTTGAACGTACATCAAAAGCCTGTACGTAACCTTTACACGCCCGTTTCTTACTGCAACAGATTTGAAACATTTCTGACATGTTCCCATCCTTTAGAGAGGCATTGGGTGGGCCGCTCTACTTACTGCAGTCACAATTGGATATGTAATGACAGGACTCAGATAGTTATTGGCCAGGAACCAGCAGTATGTGCCGATCGACCACATCAGTCCAGACAAAAATCCTAGAAGAGCAGAAGTTACACATTAAGACAACAGGAATCTAAGGTTCTGAATGCTCTGGGGAACAAACTCCTTCAAAATAACTCAGCATCTGCATGGACTGTGACCCAGACTCAATCTGCTCAACAGAAATGCCCCAGTTTTGCCCTCAGCTGATCAGTTTTACCTTTTATTATATTAAATGAAAGGTCAAATTTCACTTTTAGTTAACCCTAAAGCACTACAACCAGGTGATTTTTACCTGAGCTAAAGCATTTACATGATTTTCAATATGTTGCACTTGTGAGGGTCATGGGCCCCTGGCTCATATTTACTGTCCCTCGTCAACTACAGCTGTCATTCTGTTGCAGGATTAGTGTGATATTTCAGCTACTGAGTAACACATGGTTGAGGTTCATTTAACTTGGCAATCGTTAGAATAGATTTTAGCTAAAAGCTGCATTATGTAGCTAGCTAGATAACTGTACATATTCAGCAAAGAGCTACATTAACAAGCTAGCAGGTGTAGTTTAAGAACAACTAAAGAAAAAAAAGTTTAAGGAAGCCAGTGAAGCATACGATTCAAAAGAAAAAGATTCTGTTCAGAGATAACAGTGATGAAAATTTTAATCAACAGGAAGCAGAACAGATGTCCGGCTGTGAGTGATGTGGACTACATGCTGAAACCAGGTGATGGCTTTGAGCTCAGTCAGTGGAGAGAAAAGTGGAGTAAGAGTTAATTAGCAAAACTGTTGGTGCAACTTTATAGCTAGATGTTTGAGGGTTAAAGCCTTCAGGCTAAATGCAGACATCTAAGTGTCTGGTGATGTTAAAGACTATGATAAAGACAAATTCTGTTGTAAGATATAAAACTATGGCTGAATAGACGAGGCCCCTGGTGAAGAACTGTAAATCTTGCATCACAGGCAAGTTTAGTTAAAAAAAAAAAACTAACTTAAGCATCAAGCTTAAAGAGTCATTCTGTATGATTGAAGCAGTTGAGTCATGACATCAGATTACCTGGAAGAATGGCTCTGGAATAAACTCTGGGCTTGTTGCTTCTGACAGCACAGTAGATCACAAAGTAGACAGTGCTTGTGAGAAAAATCCCAGAGTTCTGTGCATACACGTAATCCATAGCTGCAAGAACACAGACGAGCTGAAGATGCATTTCCAATCTGTTGGCAGCTGAGGTCACAATTTCAAAACATACCGAAGATGCTGGCTCCATAGTAGACACTGTCTGGGCAGGGCGAGTGGCTCATTATGTAGAGAATGGGGATAAAACAGGAGCCGTACAGCAGCCCCACCATAACTGCAAGTAGACAGCCCCTGAAGAAGGAAAAAGGCTCAAACAAACCTTACAGGTCCCTCTGAAGACTTTCAATTTGTATGCAAATTTCAACATTTTCCACAAAGCTGATAAACTGATGTGTGTTAGAAGTGTCTACACTCTTTCAACATTCCGTTTATGATATGCATACTTTAATCTGCTTAAGGATCTCGATGTCAACCTTTTTGGATTTTTTCTTCCAGTGCTGCACATAGAGGATGGCCATGCTCTACAGCTCAGGCCTGTTTCCAGCAAGACTAAACTAAAACAAATGTGGAACTCCTGGTTGCAGACTTGTCCCTCACTGACATGTTAGTTCAACAAATGCTAATAGTTGAGCTCACATGAATCTCCTACTCTGTGGTCGGAGGGCATCTACCCAGAATTGAGAGGCGCGCCTTCCAAAACTGCCAGAAGTGCTTTTCTAAACAAAGAAATGTGATTATGTGCTGAATAACCAAAGCAAAATCATTTAGTAGAAAAACAGCAAACATTCATTAAAGGGAAATCATGAATTGACATTAAAGTGAAATTATACATTTATTGTTGAAGAGCAAACTTACTCTGTCAATCAGCAACGGCACCGTTTCTGACTCGGAGTGCAGTGCCACATCAGACTTCACAAAGAAGAAAATCAAACCACTGGAGGAAGAGGTTGGAGACAATGAGCACTTACAAGGTAACGTTTAAGGACACGTCACCATGGCGACACCAGTTTACCTGAGCAAACACAGGCCAGCTCCACAGTAATTCAGAATGGGCCTGGACACTTGCTGAGGAACAATCCAGAACCAACCAAACCTGTGAAAGAAAAAAAAAAAAAAAAAAAAAAAGATTCCCATCATGAGCTTTAAACACAGCTACAGAAAGAGGAGAGACGCCTCACCTTGAACTTGTCCAACCCATCAACAAACTGAAAGAGCCCCAGATTAAAATCCCAAGACCAAGGCCGATTGATTTGATGATAGTTACAACTGCAATATTTCCTGTAGACCAAAGATGGAGGTCAAAATCAGTTTCTAAACTACAGCAACATTACAAAAGTGACTAAAACTGGGTCAGAACGATGGATAAGTCCCAGTGAAGCAGATTTCAGTCTGTCTCATTCATTAGGCTGTGGCCACCAATACGCCTGTTCTGGACCCCCACTGCCTGAAGCTCTACCTGTGGCCCAAATGGCTCCTCCCAGCATGGCCAGAGGATAGAATCTGGGTGAACTCAGCATCAAGTCCCCCACCTTGGACACGATCCAGATGGCCGCACAGCTTACCCAGTAGAAGAACATTCCTGTGAAGAGAGCGCAGTGATGATGAGTTCCCGCCGGCGGGAATGACGCTGCTGCCTGCGTCATAATGGCAGTGTGGCGCTCACCATCCCCGGTCTCTATCCGTTTAATAGGGACCGTGCAGCTCCCAAACAGCAGCACAGCAGCGATGTTGGCGCTCAGGCCGTACAGGAAGGTGGAGCTGTTGGAGGACTGGTTGAAGACATTCACACCGTCGTTCGGACAGGGTTCTAGCACTCCTTCTTCTCCTGTCGAGTCTGCTGGGGTTCCAACAGGAAAAACAAACTCAAAGCTGGCCTCCGCGGGGCACGCGCATTCAACGCACGCACATCCTACCTTCAGCGCTGGCGCAGCTCACCACCAGCGCGACGGCGACCGTTAAAAGCAGAGAGGAGCGCTCGCCGAGGGGCATCATTAAAAGCTTTGGTGGTAGTTCCCGCGATAACAGGGGGCCTCAATTTTTAAAAGAGCTGAAGGGCGCGTGTGTCAATGCCGCGAGGCTCACAGGTGCTGCCAATTATCCAATTACCAAACCGGAAACGGAACTGCTGCGGAAAACAAAGGAGACAAAAATAAAGAGCTTTAAAATAGTATATGTATTTATTTACTGTGACAGTCCGTTCATCTGACACAAGGAGGGAGGATTGTATTTGACTGGGTCCCTCAGAGAAGGTCTGAGCTCCTCCGGCCTGCAGCTGCTCCTAGGAGTTTGACTCCTCCAGATCCTTTGTAGACCTGCTGTTTAATGGACTCTGACAATTGTCACATGAATATTCTGCAGTCAGGGAAGGAAAAAAGCCAGGATCTGTGGGTTTCCAATTTCTGAATGTAACAGTTATGACCCAGTTAGAATAATGTTCTGCATGTTTTACATGTAAGGTCGATTTAACTCGGAGTGTTCATGCAGTCATCGTAACTTTCATGACCTCATTTGCTTTAACTTCCCGCTGCTTCTCAGTGTGGGGAAGTTGGTTTTCTAGAAGTTGCTCCTGGTGCTTCCCTTTCCCAAAAGTGTCCCGCTGCTGTCGGAGGGGCTCTCTGCCAAAGCGAGGTCTGCTCGTGGGGATTGGATGCGAGCTTTTTGCTGTTTGCGTTGTTTCACCGGTGGGGCACTCACAGGAACCTCAACAGCGCACAGAACTGGACTGGGACTGGATCAAAGACATCCAGCGGGATCACAGTTTAGACACCGCAGACATGCACGCAGGTGCGAGTTTTGCAGTAGATCCAATGTGGTTACATTAGAGGGTCAGTGCAGCCAAAACTCCATCACTTCTAATCTTCGAGGGTGACGTCGAAACCCCCCCCCCCCCCCCCCCCCCCCCCCCCCCCCCCCCCCCCACACACACACACACACACACACACACACACAAGTGACCCCGGGCAGAGCTTGTGAGGCACAGTGTGGACTCGTCTGCAGTGCTGTGGACAGCACGGAGGTGTTCGCCTTACACCTGGACAGGGTGCGGGAGCTCTGCCGCCGTCAGCAGGAGGTTTGGCTTCCTCCAAGGAAGGCCACAAAGGTCATGTTCTGCACTGAGGATGGGCGGTGATAAACGTGATTTTTACCAGCCAGACAGCCAGCCAGCCAGCCAGTCGGCCAGCCAGCCAGCCAGCCAACCAACCAACCAAACTAACCAAACCAACCAAACTAACCAAACTAACCAAACCAACCAAACCAACCAAACCAACCAAACCAACCAACAAACCAACCAACCAACCAACCAAACCAACCAACAAACCAACCAACCAACCAACCAACCAACCAAAAGAATTTAGGATCAAATTCTGGTGCTCCAGTTTTTGCCAATAATCACATACCTGTTATTAGAAACACTGCATCATAGTTTAGTAACTTTGCATCTTCATTTGTGGATTTAAGACTGAGCACCTTTGATCTATAGCCTGATTGAAATCCGCCTTAAATTCATAAAGCAGAGTGAGGGATGTTTATTGTAGGTCTGTATATTAATGCACCTTCTTCTATTTAAATTGGCAGCTGGCCTCTACCCTCTGTTTCTCCTCTTCCTTTGATCAGTGGTTCCTCCATCTATAAAGTGTCCCTGTTTCCATATTCATAAGAACATAGTAAAGATATGTTGCAGATTGATCCTGTCCTTCAGACTAATACAAGTTGCTAGGAAACACTGAAATTGTACATGGAGGACATGGCATAAGTGCAACAAAAACTGCCTTCAGAGTCTTCAAAGCTGTGCTCATGTGTGAACATCATTAAGAAAAGAAGCCCTCTTTATTTCTGTGTCTTCAATAACTCAGATTATGACATTCATGCTCATTTGAAACTGACAAAGTGTGCCTAAAATGTCTCTCTTCAGATGATCAACCCTGCCCAGTGGTGTTATGGGATGCGTTGATGCTCCCAGAAGCTCACAGTGAGGCTGACATGGAGAGAGTAGAACTCCCTGAAGGAGAAGTGTTGGTATAAAAATGTCAGTCTAAAGCCTGATTCAGCCTGCACCACAATCTGTCACCACGAGTAGAGCAGACTGGCTCTGTTTCACTTCCTGCTGCAGGTAACAAACAGGAAGCTCTGTGATCATGGCCTCACTCAGGCTACTAATGTCCACCTCACCCTGAATGCAGAACCGCTGTATACATGCCTGTCTTCTGGCACTCATTTCTTGTGTGAGGCCTGAACAGCACACAACACACACACATCTGAAATTTTCATTCATTGCAGGAGAGTAAATCCTGTCTAGGTGATGTCAGACACTCTTCTTTACGCCATAAACAATAAACATTTGTTGTTGTTCAAAATTGTTCATAAAAAGAAGATTCTGTGTTTGAAATGTGATCTGTTTGCTGTAATTTATGTCAGATCCAGGCCATATGTCCTCCAAAAAGCAAGGAATGCTTACCAGCAAAGGGAGGCATATATTTGAAGTGAGATTACATTTTAGGACATTCGCTCAGAGGAATGTTGATGTGACTGATGGATGGACTAGCTTTTGTCACGCATGGTGCCTTGGAGGGGGTTGCTCCATTCTGACTACCTCAGCCTGCGGGGTTAGTAAGAAATGACCCCCTTCACCTAACTAAAGCTCTGAAGTGGCATTGGATGTGCTGTACACTCAAAGCCTCCACAAGTTGTAGGGATTTAGATAAATTGTGAAAATGTTTGAGGTGCAATGCTGTAGCTCCTTTTTGCTGTGAAGAAGCTAGCTGACCGAAATGCCTCTTCATCCTTGTGGTGCTCAAACATTTATAGGAGAAGCAGTTGTGAACTGGCATAGATCTTAACTTGCCGAAACCTTCTTGTTTGTATGAATACAGATTTGTTTTGAATCCACATATCTAATCCCTGTCTTTTTGGAAGCTTGTTCCTTCAGATTCATAGTCTTCTGGATCAGAGCTGCTGCAGCCTCCGGCCTTGGCTGGAGGATGTGTGCTTAAATCCTGGCCCTCGTGCTGCATGCAGAGACCCAGACAACACAGAACTGGGAAATATCGTCCACAGAAATCATGACCCCCACCATCTGGTGTTAAGCATTAACAAAAGTTCTCTGATCGCAACAAGGAAAACTTGGACTTCCGGCTACTGGAGGGAATCGGGGAGTAAGTTTGGATGAAATCATTCATCTTGCATTTGCATTAACATGGAAAATAATTTATGTTGCATTTTCCTGATATGATTACTCACTTTTAGTAGTACAACATTTTTTCCATTAGCCCTCTAGGCACTTGTGTATTAGGTTACATGCACCCTGGGTGGTCTCATTAACTTGTTTAAGGGGCCTATATCAAATAAAACAACTTTTTGAGCTTTTAAATGTTTTATAATATTAATTCCTAATGAAAAACATTCCTAAAAGGGTATTTTAATCCATTCATGCATCTCTAAGCATCGTTTTAAAAACCTGTGATCTGAGTACTAGCCCCTCCCAAGCCACGAAAACGAGTGGGTCCTCACATTGTG
This sequence comes from Oryzias celebensis, assembly GCA_014656515.1. NCBI lineage: Eukaryota > Metazoa > Chordata > Actinopteri > Beloniformes > Adrianichthyidae > Oryzias > Oryzias celebensis. The sequence continues at coordinate 186,865 of BNCR01000042.1, forward strand.
ATGTCACAAAGTGGGGAACAGCCCCTACCAGGAAGAGTCTGAGCTGCCACCATTGCCCCCAGGCTAACACACATACTTTTTCTGTAAAGATAGCAGTGATTGGCAAAACTCTTTCATTTTGTATGCAGAACATGCACGTGGATCTTTGCAAAAGTTCAGCTGTTGTTTGTTCTTGTTGTTGTGCGCGTAACGCATACACGTCATTGCTGTAGCATAAATATAATGATGAATTCACATGACTAATAACTCATGAATATAACCATTTATTCATTTTGGTTGTTTCTCAGAGATTATGAATTTCTCAAATATTTTTTTGCACTTTTTAGATGGTTTGTAGATGGTTCTATCCATCTCACTGCTGTCTCTTCATTTATTTCTCTTTAAAAGTAAAACAAACCCACTGAAATGCCTTTTTAGATTGCTGTTTGTGTTAAAACAAGACAATAAAGACACTTGTTGTCAGAATCTATGCATATTTTGCTAAATTTACCAACTTGTTTATGTGCTCGTACTGCTCGTACTGCCGTATTTCACTGCATTTTCATGGCAATAAAATGTTCTTGATACACAGTCTTTCAGTAGAATATTTATCTGTAATAATAAGTTTGAACTTTACAGTGTTGATCATAGTAGATATAAACTTTTTGTTGTCTGATTGGGTTACAACATTTGATTACAATCCAGTCTAAAACTATGTGATGACGCCCGTTTTTTAATCACATGGTCAGATTGGAACGTCTCTTGTTGGCTTCTACACATGGTACTTTCAGAAATGAACCAAAAACGGAAATGGTCCAAACCAACAGGAAAAAAAATCACGCGCTACCATCATCTGCTCATGTGGGAACGGTGTTGCTCAAAACGAGGTCAGACCTAGACAAAGAGAAAAAAAGATAAAGAACAAAACCAGCTTATTCAACTAAAGTCCTTGGTTTTTAGATACATTTAGGCATTTTCTCGTCACACCACATTTACACACATAATGGACTTTTTTTTCCCCCATCGATCATAAGCTATGACACAGTTAATGCCATTTCTTTTATTTGGTTCTTTTCCTCTCTTTGGTCTGTGTTGAGTCCATCTGCACTCACACTGAAGTGAACTGCACCAAAGTTTGCCTGCAAGAGAACATAGACCCTCTTTCTCAAAAAACTTGAGTTCTTTTGTTAAGCCCAGAGCAGAGTTCAGGTGAGCTTTAACACCTGAGGACCATCAGAGGAAACCAGTTGGGGTGTAGGTGAAAATCCACCTGTGCTCACATGCCCATGACTAAGACCTAGCTGCCAACCAGTTAGAGAAGCCAAGTTAGAGTAGCGTTTCTTCTAAAATTATTTAATTCACAAATAGAACATAGTCTACACATTCATTACTAAAGCAAGAGCGTTTGAAATTGACAATTTTTCCCATTTGTTATTTCTAAACGATAATTTTTTTAGCTCTATTTTTTTGGGTTTAATACATTTTTTTTAATTATTATTTTTACTGAATATTATTTGAATTATAATTAAAGTTTATTTCTGGAAAAAAACCTTCTCTAAAAAAACCCTTCTCTTTTGAGTCTGTTTTAGTTTAAAAATAGTTAAGATTATGACAGACCTTGATTATAGTCATGTATGTTTTTTTTCCTTTTTTTATTGTGAAGAAAATATTTGAAGCCTTTGCTTTGAGTTGATATAAAACCTGGCTTTATTCAACTAACCTTTTCCAGGAAATAGGCATGTTTGAAGTTTTACACCTGATGATCATCAGTGAGAAAGAGGCTGTAAAAACTGCAGTAATGATTCCATTTGGATACATCCCCATACATACAAAACTTATTTCCATTTATTTATTTATAAAGCTCCTACCCTGTAAGCAGCTTTTCAGGTCCAGATCATCCTAAAAGTTGACAGTTCAGTAGTTCAGGCCGGGACGCATTTACAGACTCTGCCATTTATTTTGCTGTTTGTTACTGACAGGGGATCATTTGTGATGAAAAACAGTTTCTCTCCCTCACAAACTATGTGATTGTGCTATATAGTGTTTGCAGTGGTTTTGTTCCTGTTTACAAGTCACATTTCATAGAAGCACAGGGGCTGCAAGTGCTCTCACTTCTGAGAAAGATGTGGGATTATGCTGTTTTATTCTTAAGCAATCTGATCACTTCAGTTTCATCTACTCCAATGAAAATTGTGTTTTTAACATGTCGACCTTTTGCTACATGTAACATGTAACATGTAACATGTAGCAAAAGGTCCAATTTCCTTCAGCTTGTCTTTTTGGCTGCCTCTGGTTCTTCCTTCTAGGGTATCCACATTGAATCAGCTGTCCCCATCTCCGTCTTTACTCTGCTTCTTCTGTCACATCAACTTCTTTGTAAAAGTCTTCTGTTTCTATGGTTCCCCTTAGTCTTCCTCTTCTTGTTTCATCTGGAATCTGTGCCTTTAGTGGGGCAGACTAACTAAATAAATCACAAGAATCTTTCACTTGGTAATACAAGCACCAACATTGGCTCCAATGATGTTCAGGACAAATGTTTAAAGAAAAGTACATTATACAGCTATAAATCCAAGACGGCTGCCACCTTTCAAGATGACCGACTTGTCAATCATGGTAAATGCTCTTATTGACATAGAACATCAACCTGCACAGTTTTATTAATTATCTCTACATTAGTATGAATGTATTCTTGTGTAGCACACCCAGGGGTGTGTCCTCAATTTCATAATGGCCACCAAATTTTAATAATGGTGAACAGTTTTCAAAATGGTGACAAATTGGCATTTTTCAATATAAATGTGTATATTTTTAGACCTTTGGTCACTGTTGTAAAATGTCTACTTTTGTTTGTTGTATTCATGCATGTAGTTGTTTTATTTCTTCAATAGAGTGATGTTAAAAGTACAACCAGGGCACACAGCAATTCAAGTAAGGTCAATGAGGCAAGATTGCACTTGTTTGCTTTGAAGCAAAGGTCTTATAATTCAATTCCACCAACCAGTGCACTTCTAGCTCACCATGTAAAACAATCTGCCTTTGAAGCTGTATGCATATGGGGCCAGGCAACAGGGCAACATGCAACCTGAAAGCCCAGCCAACTGGGGCTGGCAAAAGAATGGTCAAGTCTGGTAAGTTTTTTGGTCAACTCTCCCACCCATTGCTTGGTCATGCCAGCAGTTGACAAAGTGCAGCTGCACCGGTGAATCTCAGGGACCATGCAAATGCTACCGCAATCTTGAGATGCACACAACTCTACAGCTGCAAATAAATGGAGTAAAAGAAGCAATCAGCATGCACACAAGAAAGCTAGATTCTATACTACATCACTGTACGGTGGGATCTTGTGACAACATGTCGATCAGCAACTTTGCAGTCACAGCGTTTTTTTGCATTATACTACCATAGCATTTTATTGTGTACATTTTTTAATGCTACATTCAATTCCTTGTATCCAAAACCATGTTTTGATAAGTAGATCATTAGAATAGCATTACTATATGAAAATTTAGACCAAATACTTTGGAAATAAAATATGCAAGAGATGGCCATCTTGAAAATCGGCCGCCATTTTGTTTTTGAAGTTGGATAATTTACTTTTTTGAAAAGTAGGTTCTGTTGCACAAATGTGCCAAAGTTGGTGCTTGTATCACCAAATGAAAGATTGTTTCAGAAATCTGTCCCACTACTTTGACTGTTTTCATCATGATCTAACCATCAAGACTGCATTTGATTTAGATGAATTCCACATAACCCACCAATTTTATTCTATGTGGTTTATACATCCATACTTTTTAACTCTATGTTATAGATTTTTTTAAATATAATTTAAACACAACACAAGCTACACTCTGTCTAATTTTCTTGTTTCTAACAGTCAGGTTGTGTGTACAGAGCATGCCCTTTTCCCTTGATCAGCACTAATGGATTTCCTGTGTAGTACGTAAGATTTCAGGAGAATAGAAAAAAGGATAAATCTGTACAACACGTCCGCATCTCACCTACTTTACCCTGACTTATCTTTACGTGTTGCTTAAGTTTTCACTACAACCTGATGCCTGCAGCATGCCCATAGAAAAATACTGCATGTTAATGAATGTTTTTGCCTTTTGGGGTCATAAGGTTGTCTACTATCTTAAAATTTCCTGTGGGTCACCTGTGGCCTGCACAGATTTGCCCGTTTTTCACCCGCAGACGTATGCACCTGCAAGATCACTTGTGACAAAGGTTTTAAGCAGATATCGCCCTTTTTTTTTATTTGTGTAAAACAAGATAGCAAATAATCCTATAAAAACACAAGGTTTTCTTCTGTCTGTTCTTCAAATAAAATGAAATGTAGTGTCATTTATACAATTGAGAGGTCCACAAAATCCCAGTATGTCAGGCTGAATTTCTTGAGAGTCCATCTTGTTCTATTTATTGTATTCGCCTATGCACAACATTTCTCTGAGGCAGAGCTCCACTGCAGGCTGTAATTATATCCACTCTAAAGAAGCAAACCATTAGCTTTCCTTGTCCTCAAATCAAGATGAGCTTCTGCCTTGATGGGCTATCTATTTGACAAATGATTTCTACATGTAAGAAACTGATTCACACTGAGTATACTTAGAGCCTGGATCACTAATAAAGATGGATACATTGTGTACATGTGCAAACAGTCCATGCTTTTTCATTAGGATTTGCGAGCATTCAACTAAGAGTGTGTTTGTGCCCTGGATAATAGGTGCAAACCTTACTATACAAAAAAAAATTAAACTTGCCAAATGTTTGCAAGTGCTAAAGCAATACAATGCAGAGAAAAGTTGACTACAATAAGTGGGGCACAGTTGGAACCAATTAAATAGGCTGCAGCCCTCAAAGATAATCTGACATCTATTATGCTCAAGGTGTTCTTTTTTCTCTGAGTATATGAGTACTAAGGTGTGAAACTCAGGCCATTATTGTGCACACTCAGCTGCTGCAATCTGTGCTAATAATGACCAACAAAGCCCTTAGCAAGAAGGATCAAAATGGGGTACAAGCAGGGTTTAGGGTTTTTAACGTTAGTAGCCCCAGAGCAGAGCAAGGTAGAACTGAAGAAAAAGGAGAGCAAAAGAGAAATGGAGGAGAGAAGCTGATTTTGCACATAAGGAGTAGAAAATATCCAATTGTGCTCATGAGTTGACACAACCTGTAAGAAATTATGATTTCTTGATTATTTTTCATAGAATATGGATGATAACCCAAACCTTTTTTCCACACATTGTTAGTGGTTGGGTGAAGCCATTTTTGTCAAAAAATTCTGTTTACCTTTTTTAAATTATAACGACAACAGAAACTTCCCAAATGACTCTGTTCAAAGTTCACATGCCCTGATGACTGTTCTGAAAACATTCACACCTACTGATACAAAATGGTTTGAAGGACAGCTAAAGGTAACCATCCTCACCTGTGACTTGTTTGCCTGCAATCAATATGTGTCTACAAAAGGTCTTGGAGTTTCTGGACTCCCAACAGACCCTTGCATTCTTCATCCAGTGCTGCACTGACATTTTTGGATCCTGAGTTATGGGAAAACTAAAGAGCTGCTTAAGATCTACGGGAAAAGGTAAATGAACTGTTCAAAACAGGAAAGGGAAATAAAAAGACACCAAGGAACTGAAAATGCCAGTCAGCAGTGTTCAAACTTTGATCAAGAAGTAGAAAGTGAGGAGTTCTGTTGAAACCAAACCACGATCACAAACGCCAGAAAAAATCATCAGGGACGCAAAGAAAAAACCCACAAATAATTTCAGCTGTGATCCAGGACTCTGAATAAACGGTCGTGTCGATTTTTCAAGATGTACAACAAGGAGGCACCTGAAGAAAAATGGGCTGCATGATTGAATCGCCAGAAAAGATACTTTGTTTTTGCCCAAATGCCACAAAATAGCTTGCTGACAATATGCCAGACAGCACAGAGACAAGCCTCCAAACTTCTGGACCAAAGTAATTTGCAGTGATGAGACCAAGATTGAACTTGTTAGCCACAACTATAAATGCTACATTTGGAGAGGAGACAACAAGGCCCATGATCAAAATGACAAGATTCCTACTCTGGAACACGGAGGTGAATCACTGATGGTTTGGGGATTTGTGAGCTGCAAAGGTACAAGAGACTTGGTCAAAATTGATGGCAAAGAGGAATACAGTACATTATCAGTAGATACTGAAGGAAAACTTGCACTCTTCAGCTCTGAGCCCCAAGGCCACCTAGCTAGAACAAAATAAAGTGAAGATCCTGGAGTCGCCATCTAAGTGTCCTAACCTCAATATTATTGAGCCACTTTGGGGAGATATTCCAATACAGGATGGGCAGATTGTCTCAGTAATTCTTGACTCTGGAATTCAGAAAGTAATAACACCAGCAGGAAAAAAAAATGCATCTTTTCAGTTGTTGATGAAGGTTCTCATTCACAAGGGCACTCATCCATGAGGTTTCATCAGTCTGATGAAACCTCATGGATGATTGATGAAACGTTTCAAAGAATGAAGACTTTAGGTCTGACTATGACAATTCAACTTCAAGACAACTACTTTTTACAGTGTCTAGGCTTCCTTTCTGCAACAATGATCCCTATCATTATTGTGTGAAATTCTTCCATTTTTTTAGCTGTCTGCCAGATGTGCATTGGATAAATATCAATGCATGTACTATGTTGTTGTTTGCGTCTCTTCCGTTTAACATATGCAATTTTTTTTTTACAGACATCAACCTTTAATATATCAGACCCCTCCCCTTTTTTTACACAAATTTCCAGCTTGATTTGACTTATTTTTTAAAGTTACTGATTTTCTGTTTCTACATATTTCATTTACAATATCTTTTTTTCTAAATTGCAGTGGCGTACCGTCAGTGAAGGCCTAACATGACCTGAAAAGAAGTATTTAAATCGCAGAGAAATGTTTTATTTCATCCAAAATATATGTTGGATCATTCCAACTGTTCTGTCATCTTCTCTCACAGCCCTACGCCATGGCTGAGCTGCTGTCAGATTGTTTTTTTTTTTTTTTCACATGAAAGCTTATAACCAGTAAGATTTTAGCCCTTACATGTTGCTGGGTTCATAAAAGTTTGCCTTACACCCCACCCTTAACTTCCGGTTTTGAAGGCGACCTTCCATTAAAAAAAAAAACTACTGAATAAACGCAGTAACGATGATTCAACCAATCAGGATTTGAGTTAGTCTCTGTAGTTCCATGAAGGAGGATGACGTAATTGACTTTTACTGAATCTTCATCTTATTTATTTTTTTTATCTGTGTGTCAACATTGTTGAGACGGCAGGCATGGCTGCTGGTGCTATTTTATCACTGTCTGTGTGTATAAACCATCATTGTACATAACAGCAGGCTGACCCATAGACGATCGTTTTGCCTTTGTGCTGCAGCTTTGACTCTTGCATCTCTGCCATCAGTTGATGCTTTTTTCATCACTCTTCTTGTGTGTTTGCAGGCTTCCACAGGAAGTCATGTCTGTGCTGGGCAGCAGAAAGCTGAGGGAAAAACCACTGCAGTCTCTGTTTCTGGATCAGACATACTGGGAAAGCCAGGGTGGCCGACACGACATTGACCAGCTGATTGACGTCATTGAGAGACGAGCTAAAGTCTTCCTCGCCTACACCAACGCCCGTGGTGTTAGGGCTGTGAACCCTGGTTTGGGTTTTGTTGTGATTTTGAATTGTCCCTCAGTCACCAGTTTCAGGTTCATGATCAACAGCTGTTTTCATTTCTATTAATTATCCTCAGTCTATTTAAGTGTCTGGTTTTCTGTTTATCCTTGTCATGTCATCTGTTCTGCTTTGCCACCTTAGTGTTTCTCCCATGATTTTTGTCATGTTGAAGTTTGTTTATTGAATGTTTAAGTTTGCACCACCAAGGATGATCTCCTGCATTCTGGGTCCTTCACCACCACTTCTGTGACACATGGAATGAAAGTCATACCAATGAATGTGTAAGGATGAAAAAGAGCCAAAACATTGGCAGAAGAAGCAAAAAAAGTTTGAATAGTATTTATAGTTTTTATGACCTCAGAGTTGAGTCAAAACGCAGTATTTCCCCCATGACCTCCAGTTTATGTATGATGGGATCACCTTGCTTTCTCCAAAAAGACACAGGAAATCAATCAGGTTAACATAGTGTTGATTTACATAAATCATTTGTTCATCTGAAAGCCAAGAATCTGATCATTAATTAGCTGGGTCTTAGTTCAGTCTATTATCACAATTGTTTTTGTTCTGTTGGATTACAGTCGACCCATCCTGATTAAAAATAAAAAAAACCGGACTTTACTTTTGTATTTAACTTTCTATCCGGTAAGACGTGAGGGCTTGTAGACCCAATAAATGTAAACATGACTAAAAATCAAGCTCTGCAACATTTCTGTTGGTGCTGGGAGCCCTAATGTTTCTCTTTATCTCTGTTTTTTGTTTATTAGCAGTTTTGTTTCTGTGTAGCAGAAAGTCTAAGGTGAGCCATTCCAACAAAAACATTCATGAGACGTTACCAAAGCATCATAGTTCAGGAAGGTCTAGGCTTCAATTTCCTGCTCTTATTAAAGTGTCACTGAAACTAATGTTTGACAAGTTGAGGAGCAAATTTCATCCAAAAACATAAAAAAAAAAAAACTAAAATGACCTTTTGTTGATCTGTTTAAATTAACAGGCTAGTTATTGACAGGAAGAAGGAGAAGGTAGGAGACAGGAGAGCTGCACATTGTCTAGACCAAGAGCATGTTCCTGTATTCAGTCTTCTGGTGTTTGGATTGTTTCTGTTTCTCAAGTGCGTCTCTACGTTTTTAACTTTTTAAGAGCCGGAGTTGTCCTCAGAGCCCCGCATTGAGCTACTAAAAGCATCAATGAGCTTTTGGTACTCATCCTGTAGCTTCATTTGGGATCTCAAAGTTACTGTTGTAACATTAACACTGTTTAGTTTGCTGTTGTCTTGTTTCCTGTGACGTAATCAAAGGTCATTGGGCCTTCAACCACTGTATCAAAATGTTATGTTAAAATTGGTTAACAAGAAAGAATATGCGGTTTTAATTAGATTTTCCTGTATTATATGCTTATTTATACATTCATGACACTGTATGTCTAAAGAGACTCAGACACACAAATGATGCACAGATGCTGAAAGAAAAAGAAAAAAAAAAAGACGATTTCCATGGGGAGATAAAGTTTTAAAAAAATCACAGTGTTTGTCACTTCCACTGTGTTTTGCTTTTTAGTTTAGTATATGAAGGAAGGCATGGAAACAACCTAAGTCCCATCTCAAATAATTGACATTAATTCAATAAATGGGAAGCCAGAAACAACAGTAGTTTTATCTTTACAATCCCTAAAATATGCACAATTATATTCTTCCATTTTTAAAGATTTAGATCTTAGCTAAGAACCCCCTAAATTATCTCGGTGAATTTGAAAAGCTTTGTTTAAAGTTTTAAAGCAGTTTTTTTTCTCCAGGACAGTTTGTGAATGACACTCCTTGCGGTCAAACAGATGTCTACACTTTTAGCATTTCCCCTTTCTATAGAATTTACGACCACATCTTAGAAACTTTCAATGCAGCAGATATTTGTCGCTTCAAACTGCTTTTCAATTGGTACTCCTGATAATCTCAAACCAGTTATTTTCTATTGTTTATCTTGTTTTAATATTTTATTTTTACAGTTTTTATATTAGTCTTCACAACTCTGTTTATTTGAACCCCCACGTAACCCATGTACAGTTGCTTTATTCTTTCTGGGTTCATAGGAAAATGCTTTTACAGAAAGCACACGATGGTTGTAAGAGTGCTGTACAAACAAGTTTGATTTGGGATGTGGTGAAAAAGAAGATTGGCATGGAAGATTGGTGACTCTAAATTGTCCCAAGGTGTTAATGTGGATGTGTGACTGTGGCCCTACGACAGACTAGACCTGTCCAGGGTGTACCAGGAGCTTTTGCTCACAATTGGCCGGGATAGGCTTTGTCAGCCCCGTGACCCAGAAAAGGGACAAATTGGGTCTAGAAAATATATGGATGGAATAATTTGTAACTGTTCTAAAAATTAATTAAAATAAAATATTTGGAAGTAACAAGTTATAGTCAGTGAGGAAAGAAGGTTCAGCTTACTAAAAAATAAAAGCACATTGTCTCTGTCATGTTGAGTTGTGTTTAGTCTGATAACGCTCTTGTTTTTGTTTCATTGTTGCCTTTCTGTCCTGTTTATCTCTTCCTTAAATCGACATTTTTTACGCTTCATTTTCCTTCAGCTTCCCATCAGAAGAGTTGGAAATGTCATTATTGGTGAGAATGTTGGTCAGATCCCAAACAAATGTTCTTTTTTTTTATTCCTCTGTCTTTACAGCAGTGCTGACTAAGCATTCTCTGAAATTAGATCTTTCATTTTTGGGTCAAAATATGCCCATTTTCCACCCACATGTTATAGCTTTGGTGTAAAACAGTTTAATCACACTTTAAAAAGTGGTTCTATAGTTGCTAGCATAAAAATGCAAATAATTATGTTGGAAATTAAAAAGAGTAACAGTGACAGGCAGCATGTGACACGCTTTACTCTGGCCTCTGCTGGTCTCTACTTAACAAAGGTCAAATTTCTTTCTATAAGGTCCAGGGACCTTATGAGTGTGTGGCATAGCTTTGCTTTAAACACGGACCAGCAAGAGCACAGGGGAGTTGTTGAGTCGAGTAAGAACTTGTCCAGATGAGTTTATCTCTCTACCTCAAAACTCTAGCAGTACATTTCCAGAGTGACCACACTTATTGACCAAAATGAATCGTATTTGCAGCAGGATTTTTAGTAATGTTTAAATGTATTATTTTTTTCATGGCAGAAGATACACACCCATTGTTGTACCTGTCACATTCAGCAGCATTTGTCTGTTGATTGAACTATGAAATTCACCCACTTTAACAGCACTTTAAGCATGTCCCAAAGACATAAAGGTTATAATTACTTCTACCGCAGGAATTCAGATTTGCACCGAATGGCATTATGATCTCCAGTGATACGTTAAGAAACCATGACGTCATTTTTGACTTGATGTGTTTGCACTGAATTAGATCGCAACAGTAATTGTTGTAACTTGGTTTGATGACTTTTGCCTTTTGTGTAGCAGCTTTAGACAACTTTAGTTGTGAACTAGTGCTTTAAAGAAACTGTGGTAAATGAAATGAAATTAATGTAACTTATCAATCATAAAGAAGTTCTAGAAGTGGCTTCTTTAATTTCATTTCCCTAATGTTTTTTTAATAATTGCAATAGTCATTTAATGGAGGAGCAGAAATATTTTCATATGGTAACTGGCATATTCTTTTACAGCACTTTTCTACTTTCATTGAAGGCCCAAAGCACTTTACAGTCACGCTCCCATTCACCCATTCACACAGACATTCACAAACTGATGGTGGCTCCGCTGGCACCAACCTTCCATCAGAGGCAATGTGGAGTTCAGTGTCTTGCCCAAGGACACTTCGGCACATGGGTGGGCAAGGCGGAAATTGAACCTGCAATCTTTCGATCAGAGGCTGACCACCTTTTCCACTGCACGATATTTGCTACTTCAGGGTTAAATTAGTAAAAACTCTTCTTGTCAGTCTTTCTTAAGCTTCTCTGCAGACAGAGTGCTGATGAAAATTAATGATGATATTACCTCTTTTTAGTTTCTCTGCATTGGCCATTTCAATAAAAAAGAAAATTTAAAATAATTTGACTTACATATTCACCTTTATGGACGAGCGTCATTAAGGGTCATCACAGTTCCATACTTTCTTCAGAGTGAGCAACTCTTCAATCTGTGGAATTCCAGGCTTCAAAAACTTTCAAACCACAACAGGAGTCAGACCCTTCAAATATCAGGCTCCCCTCTTATAAAAGCCGGCCCCTTCTTTAGATACGGAGGTGGACGTCATCTCAATCTTTTAGGCTGGACTTCACACTTTGCTTTATGATCAAGTCAATAGTTAAGGTTGGCCTGCGTGACCCTAAGTCATTCTTTTTTTTTCAGCTGCCATGGATCCAAATTGTTGGGATTGTTCTAGAATAAACTCTACATGAACGTATGTCATTACTGCAGCTGCTGACCTAATGCTTTTGTGTCCAGTCTCTCCAGTTTGAGCCAGTTCTCCTTTCCATGTTCATTCAAATGCTTGCTCCGCGTGGGGGATTGCAACAAAAGGCTTCTGATGTAATCTGCCGGTAATTTAAAGAGGCGCTGTTAAAATACAGTACAAACCATTTGAATTTCTGTATCTACAGCTAGACTTCAATCTTTGATTTTTGATAAGCTTACAGTTAAGTTTAACCTGGCTGACCCTGGCCCTTTTGTTTGCTGGAGGTAAGGGATTCAGTAGACTCTTTGAGGAAAGAAAATCAGTGGAATAGGCTGATGGACTGTAAATCAGAATTTATTGACAGCACACAGTAGGCTCTTTCTTTTTTCTTCAATTCTGATTAAATTTTACACAGTTTGGACTATGTATCACACAACTATTCTCTCACATAAAAAAGTCCAGAACTCTATTTTAACTTAGCTCTCCAGTTCAAAAAAGTGCAAAAAAGTTATTTTGATAGTTGTTTTCTAGTCAGATTACTCCTTGTTTTCATTGTTACTAGTGACATTAACTTTTCTAGGACTTCACCAAGTCGCCATCTGATCCAGCAACGTTGGAAGAAGAAATCATATTTCATTACACTGGTGTCTGTCAAATCCAGAGTTGATTTTTTAATCCTATCGCAGAAATAAACATTTAAAACTGATATCCACTAAACATGGACATTTGCTTTAGATTACTAGACTTTAACCACGTCTCAGACTTGATCATACCTCACTAAACTTTTAGATCCACATCTTTGAAACAGAGCACTACTAGTTCCATTTTCAGAACAACTTGTTTTCAGAGATTCTAAGACGAGTATGAGAGGAACAAATGTCTGTGATCTAACTCTTCTCTGATGAAACCAGCTTCTTGCTTTAGCTCAGAAGGCAGATGTCATCACTATCTTTAAGGCTAGACTTTAAACTTTGCTTTTTGATAAAGGTGATTGGGAAGTTTAGCAGAAGTGACTCAGAGCCTCACATTAAGTTGTTGTATAACTAGATTTCTAGAGGTTGTTTTATAATCAACTCACTGTCCTTAAGATGGACTTTTCTTTTATCTGGTCTTCTTGTCACGCATAACTGAAAATTACTTTTTTTTTTTTTTTTTTTTGCAGTTAGTAGCGTATTGTCTTTGTTTGTTTCTTTTGGCTTTTACGGCCCCAATCATTCATGCTATATAACAGACCCCACAACATTTGGTTGTTATTGAGGTTTCCAATTATTACAGGTATTTGCCCAGTTGCTTGCTTGGTGGGGGGCAGATTACAAAGAAAACTGTTCTGATCTACTGGTCACTCATAGTGGCAATTTTAAAATTGCAGTGTTGGCAGTTTGTCCATTTTGAAATGTTTAAATAACTTTACTTGGTTTAATGTCTTGTATTTGCTTTAAAATGAGCCTTATGCTTTTGGTAATTTCACGTTTCTTTTTTAATCAGTTCAAGGATTTTTGTGTTTTATTTTCAAGAGATGCTGAGCATGACTTTAATTAATGTATGTAAGTGAAGAATCAATCATACCTTTTTAATTGTCTTTTGGGAAGGACTTTTGCTCTAATCAAAAGAGAAACAAGCATTTATCTATCTTTAAAACCTGCTTAATACTGCTTGGGGTCAGAGTTGGGTAAAGCTGTAGTACACCTTGGACACTTTGCCAGTTCATTGGAATAAAGTGACATTCAGAAGTTGAGAGAGGAGCAATGAAGTTAATCCCATCTTGTTCAGACATTGTAATGTGAAATAGATCAGCAACTGGAATGTAGTGGCTGGAAAGAGTCTAGCCAGATGACATAGACATGTGATGATGACTGTGGTGGTGAGGAAGATGAAGAGGATGAAGCAGAGAAATAAGTGGTGGAAATTGAAAAAGGAAGAGTGGTGTGTGGTTTTTAGGGAGCAGTTGAGACAGACTTTGGGAGATCAGGAGGTTTTTCCCAGATGACTAGAGATCTACAGCTAAAGGGATCATAGTGACTGGGGAGAAGGTGCTTGGTTTTTCATCTGGAATGAGGAAAGCAGATCAGGAAACTTGATGGTGGATTGACGAAGTTCAGAAGTGTGTTAAGACTTAAACACATGGTAAAAAGAAAAGGTTAGATAAGAAAAAGTGGAACACTGAGAGAAGAGAAGATAGAAGACGGGAGTACAGGGAGCTGCAGCACTCGGTGAAGGTGGAGGTGGTACAAACCAAAGAAAGGGTGGATGAGGACTTGTATGACAGGTACGATGTAAAGAAGGGAGCAGTGGATCTGTACAGGTGAGGCAGAAAAACGGAGATGCAAATGTTTTGACACGTTCCACAAGAGTGATGGAAATATGGAAGGAGACCTCTGGAGGTGGCAGGAGCAGGATGTGCTGACACGTGGTTGGTTGGTGTTAGTTAGAGGATGCAGAGAGCAGGATTAGATGAAGGTGGATGATGCTTTGTGGCGGTCACTAAAGAGAGCAGCCACAAAGCAAAGATCATGGCCAGTTTTCTTCAGATTTAACCAAGAAAGAGACCTCTTTGAGACTGAATCTGATCTTTAAAAAAGCTGAGCCATTGGCAGATTCTATACTTGACTCTATAGGAAGTAAAAGTATTAAGGCAAGTGCCTTATTGCAGTAGCACTCGTCCTCTTCATTCCCTCCCTGTCTGCGGAGCTCTACACTTTTGTGGTATCTCAGAGAAAGTTCATCCACTGACAGACTCAGGAAATAATTTGTTCTGGGACCATCTGACTTTTAACAGATTCCTCTTTAATCTAAATACATAATCATCTATGATGCATAAAGCATTTGTAGGAGCACACAGCAAAAAGTCGTGCTGTGTTTACTCGAGCCCTGCTGAAACAGGTTCAGCCTGAAAAGGACTTAAAGGGAAAAAGAAAAAAACATGTCAACATGTTTTTGTTAGATAAAGTCATTCTCAGGCGTGTTTTGTTGACCAAAAAGTCCATTCACTTGCAGCTTTGTGATTTTTGGAATCAGAGCACACAATGACCGTTTCACAATATATTCTTAAGGTTTAAAACCATTGCAATCACCCTTTAACCTGATTTGTATTTGTGTCACATGTTTTATCACATATAAGCTAAGATACAGTTTGTGTCAATCAGCTTTATCAACGCTTTTTAAAAGAAAACATAATGAGCTGTCATCTGCAGCTGAAGCTCTAAACAACCTTTTTCTTTCAACAGTCTTGTGACCTGATGGCTTTGTTGTGCCTGTGGTGTACACCACGATCTGAGTGACATTGTGTGTACAGCAGTCTGTCTTCCAGATGAAATCCAATGAATTATGCACAGAAGAACTACCATCATGTTGTTATAGCATCTCAAGGGCAGCAGATGAAAGCAGGCAGCACCAGAGATCGGCTCCATCATTGTTTCTGAACCCACGTGAACAAAAGTGCCGTTGTTTTTACTTTTAAGAAAATAACCTATTTTATCTGATATATATGCTTAAATATGTATTTATATTCTTTATCAGTTATCATTCTGTTACATAAATTCACCACATATATTTTTATGAGAAAACGGCAGCATTTACAATAATTTCAAGCTGTATTGCATTTTCATTTATCAAAAATTGTTTTGCTACACTCGAAAAAAACTCTTTTTTAAATTTAAATCGTGAGCGGCATTTAATTGGATAAATGCTACCTGCCCACGCCCTCGCCACCTGCCTTTACGCGCCACTGCTATCCTCGCTGCCCACCTTTGACCCAACCCTATTTTAAAAGGAGCCACAATGCACGTCTGACCCCTTCTTTTTCTGTAACGCTGATCTGAGCTGTCTGTGAAAAGTTGAAGTAAAAAGCACTTTTTTTCAAAATGGCGGCTTTCTTGTTGGTTGTATCTCCATAGCAACCATTTTATGTTTTGATTGATGTCAGTTTCAATCGGCCGAAGTAAACTTTGAATTACATTAGCAACAAAGGTTATGCACAAGCCACACCTACATTCCTAATATGTTCATGTCCAATCTTATAATTTTTTGTCCAGCTCTAGTCAGGGCTCAACATATTCTGGCAAAAAATGTGAGAGTAATAAGAGTATTCCAACTTTTGCGTGTTCGCCACGTGCACACTGTTCAAAATCTAATTCCAATTGTTTTTTTTCGCAATTGCTTTCGAATAATGCCCAAGAAGTTACATGACAATAGCTGAAAATTCCTAGGATGAGTTTTCATTTGTAACTGGTACTAAAAGTTATTTTTTTTTTTGAGAATTCAAGATGGCGGCCTCTTTCCAAGGTCAAAGGTCAACAATACTCCAGGGGTCTTTGTAGACTGAAGCTAGTGGCATGTGAGTGACATTTTGTTTGTTTTCAAGTAATTGCCAAGAAAATTGCCAAATCTCAGATTTTGACACAAAATGTCCACCAGGTCATGTGGTCATCCCATAATAATTTTAACATTTTTTTGGGATATCCTCCAACACATGTATATTGGTTTCATTAGTGGATTCTGTCGATGCTGAGTCAGTATTTTTTTTATATTAAAAAAAAAAAAAACGTGTGAGCTAGCCAAGACCGTAGCAGTGACGAGCTCGCCACGTGCACGCCATTCAAAATCTACAACTTCTAATTCCAACATTTTTTCCACAGTACCTTTCCAGTGATGCTCGAGAACGTACAAGAGGACCGATAAAAATCCCCAGGATGAGTTTTAGTGTATAGCTTGTACTAAAGGTGCTTTTAAATTCAAGGTCAAGGGTCAATGAAACTTACGTGGTGGTGGTAGACTTTGACTGGTGGCATGTTAGTGAAGTTTTGTGAAAATCGGAAGAACCAAAGTGTTGTTTTCCCATATTGTGGAAATCACACACTTTGCTACAAAATGGCCACCAAGCCGTGGGTGGTGTGGCCATTTCATAATCATTTTAAAAGTTCTCTTGGATATCTCGGACATTTTGGGCAATTAATATTTTTTACGGTTCTGCTTGCTGGTATATCATTGTCTTGGTGGGGGTTGTTCACTCTGCCAGAATTCATTTTCAACTCTCCCTAGGTGTGTGCAAATGTTGGTGACTTTTTGAGCATGTGGCGAAGGTCAAATTTTTACTCAAAGCGGCTGAAATGTTCCCAACTGGGAAAACAATACGGTCCTTGCAGTCAGAGACTGCTGCTGCGGGCCATAATAATGGCCCCAGCCACAACATAAAACATTTTTTTAAAAATCTAGTCACATTTTGTAAAGCATAAATAAACGTTTCATGCATTGTTGTGGAAAACTAACCACAACAAGGAGGTCATGATTATAAGTTAATTACAGAATCAGATGACCAGAACAATAGAAACATTTTACTTTTTTAAAATAAAAACTGACATTAATTGAAAAATATTACAGAAAAGAAATGAATGAAAACACAAAATAAAAGTTAGATGAAGGAAAATCTGTGACAACTAAAACTTTTAGTTTGATAAACACAAGCAACATTAACAACAGAAGCAGCTCTGATGTTAAGAAAATAAAAGATGGTTTTAGGGATTAGGCTGGTTCACAAAATTTGGTTGGATGGATGATCAATTAGTTATGAACTACAAGTAATCAAATTCTTTAAAAAAGATTTACTAAAACGCAAAATCTGAATTAGCACAAGAAAACTCAAAAAGTCTACTATCAACACAGCCTCACCGTAAAGAAAAAAGAGCTAAAAAACAAAATATCAGGTGACATTTCAGACCACATAAAAGCATCAACATTTCTACAGGTTTGAAAAGTTGTGACCACAGATTAAGTTTGATCCGGTCAGATGAAAAGCAAACTTGAGAGGAGTCATCTGAAGCCAGGGAGCAAGATTAAAGGGGGAGTGCACATGCTAAAAAAATGGTGTGAGGCGTCTCCGGGGACTGGCATCGGAAACATCTGCTCTCTGAGATTTATGGGCCAATCAAACAGTTGTGAGCTGAATATGTCACCGTCTATATTTGGAGATTTTCAGATGAGGGAAGTGTGGCATAAAGAGCAAAGAAAAAAAAGAGGAAGAAGACTTGGAGACAGACTACTCAAATAGAATGTTTACATCACTTAAAGCTTCAGTGGCAACCAGAGGGAAAGAGAAAAAATGTTTTTGTTTCACATTGATTTACAGATAACTGTCCTATCCTATCCAACAACTCACTTTAGTCTCTCTCTCTTGGGGTGAGGAATCACCCACGGAGGGTAAAAGAAGTGTTTGTGTCCTGTATACAGTGCCTTGCTTAAGTATTTGGCCCCCTTGAACTTTTCAACTTTTTTCTCAACTTTTTTTGCTTGTTGTTATAAATGTTTTATCTTGTCCTGTTGGTAAAAAAAAAAAAAAAAAAAAAAAGAAAACGAGGTTACAAAGGACAGTTTTGAAATGAATACTTTTTATTGCATTTTTGATTGAAAAAAATGTGGCTTTGCTTTCAAAATCCATATGTGTGAATTATCACCAAATTAGCAAAATCAGGCTGTCTGGTAGTCAAATTTATATTTGCATTTACAGCCTTCATATTAACCTGTTGTCATTCGGTCGTATCTTTTCAGCTGAAGTCTTTGTGATCTCTGCTTGTCTGATTCCTGTCCTTGAGGCTGTCAGCTTTCCATGTTGCATGGAGAACAAGCCACTCCATCTCAGTGCAGCGTAGCCCGCAAGTTACTGCGTTTTATATCTAATCTAATAGGTTAAATTTTAAAGAGAAATAAGACAAATAAGAATGTGCAGAACTTGGGGTTTACAGCCTGTCCTTGTTTCTGTTCCTCCTTTCCTCGTTTTTAACTCTGGGAGTCCTGTCTACTTGACCACTCTTGAAAGAAATTCCCTTCAGCCAAAAAAAAAAAAAAAACATAAGAGGAAGAGAAACTTATTGAGTCTGAAATGGGCCAACAAGTTACCTTGTTAGACTGACACAGAAGCAGCACTTAAACTGACATGAGCAGTACCTAGCTTAAGGTCTAAACGTCTTAAAGAGACACCACACATTTCTGACTCATCTATTTAAAGTCTGGAGTGTCCCAGCAGCGGTGCTTTGAACTTGGTTGTTGCTGAAGAAAGGCTGCCGCGTCGCACTGCAGGCATTTTCTCTGAGCTGCACACTGCTGAATGCAAATAACATCACAAAATCTGAGAATGTCTTTGACTGCATGTCAATCTGTGCTAGGATAAAAAAAAAAACCGCTGACTCTGGCTGTTTTCTCATCATTTACAGGAGAAAATCAACTGCACTGGCCACTCTCACTGAATGAGGGTGACAGTGAGCAATGTTCTGATTTCCTCACAATTCTTTGTTCCTGATGCTGCACAGTAACAGAATATTGGTGATGAGCTGATGTGCTGTACAGCAGCCATCAGAAACAGCACCTGGATTCAAAGGTTCTACATCAGCTGCACAAAAATGTCAACACTGTGAATACTCTTGTGCAAAAAAAAACTTCACAAATGATCAGACTGTGACACAAACAGACACAAAATGCTCTAACTGCAGTTTTATGCATATACTACTCCTGCCATACAACTGGAATAGTTTGTGCAGAGAGAGAACACAGTGAGATGAGCCAGTAAACACGTGTTTAGACAGTGAGAGGAAAGAGGAGTTCTGAAAGGACAAACACACAGGTCCTTAGAGGACACACTAACTCTGTTGAAGCAGCAAAAACTAAATAAAGATATGTTTTTATTAGACCTGAATGCTTTAACAAGAGCACAAATTAGGAATAGATAAATGAACATGTTCACTAGTCCCAAAGCTCTGGTTGGTGGGAGAAATTAGTGCATTGCAGTATGGAGGGATTTTTGTGCCACCAAATTGCAAGCAAAATTCAGTTTTAAAATCAACACTTTTTAAATTGCAAACAAAATGTAAAGTTTTAGGAATAAAACTTAATGATTTACAAGTGAAAATAGTTCATATTTACTTTCAGAAACCTTTTTTTTTTCAAAACATATGTTTGTGTTTGCAACACAAATGTTTTCAGATGCATTATGCATCATATCTTGATTTTTCGTTAAGTGTAATATATGTGCCACTTCTCAGCCAATCACAATCAGGTTCATGCTGATTGGTCTAAATTCTATTCAATCAAGTGTTGCCTCGCATGTACGGCGCTTGGGGACAGACACGGAAATTGTATCAGTTCTGTTCGAACGGGATTCAGCAGTAGTCAGCCATTCTGGTCTGTTTCAAAATATACAACAGAGTTCTGTATTTATTTATGTTAGTGTGGAGACCAGTGTGTTTAAAATGTCTGCAGCAGAAAAACCCAGGAGTACCCCGCTACAGGTAACATGGCGGATGGACCAATGGATGTTGAACGGAAGTTGTCATTATATCCTACGGAAGTTCTTTTTTTCCTACTTAGGGGCAGGAGTTGGTGATCTCAAAACGGAATTTGTGCGTTTGTTATTATTAATTTTAGTTGTGCTTTAATTTTATTGGAAATGTTTTAATGGAAGCTGTATTCTTCTTCTTATTATTATTCTAAGGTGTTGCTGGATAAGCAGCTGACCTGTAGTTATGGAAGCGAATGTGACTCATATTTCAAAATAAAAGTCAATAACGAGAAGGCTTTTTCATTTTCACAATATAGGTGACAGAGGAAAATAAAATGACAACTCAGTTCTCCAAACGGCTTTTTCTTCACATTCACTTTCGTTTGTAGTGTTACAATAATTAAGAAATTGCAACAAAGATTGCGTATAAACCTCAATTGAGCAAGAGAAAACAATGTTCAGCTCCAGAGAAATGAATGGTTGCTGTGTTTACACTAGATCAAATGTATCCATATTTGTTCAACTGACCCTTAATATTTCTATTCATGAAAGCAAAAACTTTCAAACTCTACACTAATGTCCCGAGCTGGCACAGTGATTTATCTCAATATGAATTACACATTGAATGAAAAGCTATTACTTTTATTGCTTTGAAGAGGGAAAAAAAACCCGGAAAAGAAGAGAGGCGCTCAGCTGCAGATGAAACTGACATTAAACACGTCTGCATCTTGATTCATTTCAATGCTGCACTTGAAGATATCCTGGACAGGACTCAATGGGACTCAATCATGGTCGTCTTCTGATCTGCTGGAAAACAAAGCTTCTTTACAGCCATTTGACATCTCCTTCTGGAAACCTTGTTAAGAGTTCATAAATATTTAATTCATGACGTAAAACTCAAGGACCATCCTGCTGCAACATTGATATCAACCAACCTTTTAAGACCAAGTTTTCTTCACGATTCCATCATACATACAACATTAAGAACTTGAAAAAAGCACGAGTTTTATCTAAACTTTATTTTGTTTAAGGGCTGCATGGTGGCGCAGTGGTTAGCACTCTTGCCTCACAGCAAGAAGGTTTCCAGTTCAAGTCCTGGCTTGGGGACATGAAACAACATCACTAATGGGGGGACCTTTGTGTGTGGAGTTTGCATGTTCTCCCCGTGCATGCGTGGGTTTTCTCCGGGGACTCTGGCTTCCTCCCACCATCCAAAAACATGCTTCATAGATTAATTGTTCACTCTAAATTGTCCCTAGGTGTGGATGGGAGTGTGCATTAGTGTGTGACTGTGGCCCCTGCGACAGACTGGCGACAAGTCCAGGGATGTCCCCTGCATGAATGATATGAATGAAACAACAACATTTATTAATGAATTTTCCTCCATCCCAGACTACTCAATTAACTGGAATAAATTGGTTTATTGTCACTGAACGGTAATGTCGAGCAAACAATCTCAATCCCAGTCAAATCAGGCAATGTCAAATATCTAGGTATTTATTTCTCCCCGAAACTATCAGAACTGTTGCATACAGGGCGATCTAACGTGCTGGTTCAATGTGCCTCTGTCACTCATGGGTAAGATAGCCACAGTAAAAAATGAAAATTTTACCCAAAGTTAATTATCTCTTCTTGATGATACCCACACAACCACCACTAAAATGGTTCAAAACATTAGACATTAGCCATATCCTGTTTCTTATGGAACAATAAACCTGCAATAATTAGTCTAAAAACTTTAAATTCTGGAAAAAGCTCTGAGCCCCTAATTATCGACAGAAGATTCATAACGCACCAAGAACTACAAGAAAAACATGGAATAAATAGATTCTTGGAACATCAGCAACTTAAATCTTTAATTACTAAAACATTTAAATCCCGTGACAATGACCTAAAATTACCAGAACTAGTTACCTCTATGATTAATTTTTCAATGAATAAAACTCTCCAAAATATACAAACTCTTATGCAACTTAGATAAAGAAGTCTCAATTCCAACAACAAAAAGGGGTGCAGATTTAAGCAGAAGTACAGACACAAGCTTCTGGTCAGAAATGTGTCTAAATACCTTTAAACTAACAAAAAGTCCAAACCTAAAACTAATCCAATTCACAGAATTGATAATACTTGACAGAGGTTGTTCAGGATGGGTCCCAGAAACGCAGACATGAGCATTGTGATAGTAATTTACCTGAAAATTACATGCATGCTCTGTGGTTCTGTACACCTTTCCATGCTCTCTGGCAACAGGTATGTGCTGATTTATCAGTCTGGCTTAAGGTTTCAATCACAGCCTCACCTTCACTTTGTGTGCTGGGTGACATGAGTGCCATCGATACAGAGGGAAGATTAGCATCCGTAATCTTCATAACTCTTTTGTATAGCAAAAAAAACAATTTTATTAAACTGGAAAAACAAGAAAAATATTAGTGTAAGTCACTACAGGAATCTGCTGTTTCATCATATCAGCTTGGAAAAATGTCAACTGAGAGTTCAAATAACCTGGAAGGAATTCGGGCTCTCTGGTCTCCCATAGCTAATGGCATGAGATAGGGGGCGGGGTTCTTGGGTATCGCCGCACCTTGACTATCTGCTGAGGTTTTTATGCGGGGGATGGGGCCTCCTTGGTGCCTTGTGGGGGTGGGGAGGGGGCTCTACTTGCTCCGGAGCCTGGGTGGGGCAAGCGTGGGGGCCACATGGTCTCCCGGGCCTGAGCATGGGGGGTGTGTGGATGGGGCAATAGGTGGGGGTCTGACTGGGCTGGGGGGGGGTCTTTTTGCCTGCACTTGGGGGGCTGGCGTGGGGACCCGACCCTGGGGGGTCCCCCTGCACCGGATGGACCTGGGGGCTGGGATCAGTCTTTCTCTGGCCCTGGGTCGGGGTGGGGCAACCCTCTTGTGACCTGCGACCCTTACCATGACGGGGCCGGGGTGGGGGGTGGGGGTGTCCACATGGAGGCCTCACTGATGCCCTGGGGTCACTGATGGCATCATTCACATCCAGCTGGTGATGATGGTTCCCCTGCTTCAGTACCACTGAGGTGGGAAGCATTATAAGTTCCTTCAAATATCAAAACAGACACTGAGAGAGACAAAGAGAAAAATGTCCAAACAAAGAACTGATAAAAACTACAAGGAACTGTCTAGGCCTTCATTTCACAAACCTTATATGTTTTCTTTAAATTTTCCCATTTATTTGCTGCTCTGGCTGGACTAATAAGGTGGGTCATGTCCTGTATTACTGGCTTTAAATAGAAAGTAACAACAACAAAAACATGTATCCCAATGACAATGATAACAGTTTTAAGATAAATAAATAAACACCTCAGCTGTGAACGTACTCCCACCTGGTGGCTGAGGCGCAGCGTTTGCCTGAAAACAAGAAATCCGCAGGCGGATCAAATTCTGTGCGTCCTCGTCTGTCCCTACATGTGTTAACACATTTTAAAACTGTCTTATCAACTTATGACTACGGATACAAATCACTAAATCACTAAATTTGACAAAATAAAAGATTTTTAAAAGTCTACTCCTGTTTGATGTCGCTGCCTGTAATGTCCGGGCTCCCCCAGAATGACCATATTGATACCAAACTGAGTGCGGACCCCCGATCAGCATAGACCACTGCAGCTCAGAGCTCTTGAGCTGCAACGATCCTCCATAACACTTGGATTACAGGCGCGCGCAACCACACCCGGCGGGAAACTCTAACACCAATCAGCTCTTTGACAGTCATTCTGACTTATTGTGAATTCATACAAATGCCATAACTCATTTAATCTTTTGCATTAAATAAAATGACTTAAAAAAGATTCCCCTGGATGATGGAAAGTTTCCTGTGATGAATCTTATTATTGAGTAAAAAGGCTTTTATAATACCTCTGGATGTTACACAAATATGTGATTTATTGCATATAAAACAAAACAAAAAAGATTTTAGATGAACTTTAAAAATTTAAAGAATGAGAACAAACTACATGTGAGTAAATAAAAATGACCTTTGCGGTTCAGGAGAAGAAAGAGATCAGTGAAATCATTGATGAAGACGTGTCTGGGATTTTCCAGCATGGATAATAATAATAATAGTAAGCAAAGAGCTTAGTTATTTCAATGCAGTTGAAAAAAATACTATAAATGCAAATATATGTATTTCTGATTAAAAGTAATTATAATCTCATGGAGAGAGCCTTGTTTTTTATTTATTTTCTAATCACTTTATGAATTAATGTTGATTCATGTTTACTTATTCATTTATTTTTATTTATGTATAAAAGTAAACCAATCAATCAATCTTTGTTCTTCAAGTTCTGCACAGCCTCAGACTTATCGCTGGACTATTGACCAAGCTCAAATGTATTAGATTAAGATTCATCTTTGTGTGTCTCAGTCAAATTAGAATCCTGACTTGAAATAGTAAATTTAGGATTGAAAGCAAAAAGTGAAAAATATGAAAAAGGAAAGATTAAAAATATAAACCAGCAGCTGTTACAATTAAACACCATCTTTAATTTGGTCACAGTTTTAGGTTTATATTTTCCTAAATTCCGTTTTTTTTCATGTGTCCAGAAGCAATCAGCAAGCCGATTATCCCATTGTTCATTTCATACTCTTTCTCGCTGGAATTCTGAGGCACCCGGCTGCAGGCATGTAATGGCGGATGGACATCCACTGAATGTTGTAAGCGGAAATAGTTCTTAGTGTGTAGGTTCGTTTTAGGAAAGACATCTGACACTTTTAGCTCAAACTACATTCATAACATTTGGTCATTTTTTATGTTATGTAGTAAAATAGACCTACCGTACCTCGATCCAAATGGTTTTGTCCAAGATTTTTCTTTTGCACTGCATGCTGGGAGGTTGGTGGATGCGTGTGTGTGTTTGGCGAAAGCGGGTGAGTGAACTGGTTTGGAGAGAAGTTCGATACTTGTTCCCGGCTGCTTTTGGTGGTTTTTGTCTTTGTTTGCAGTTTCCACACCGGCGAGTGACGGTGGGGTTGTGGCCCACTCGCCCGGGGGAGGATGGCATCTTCGCTGTCCCTGGGGTTCGCATCCAGTCTACCCCCAGGTATCCCACATTCCTGTTGACACTTCTGCTCCTCTGCAGCAGCTGAAATGCAGCTCCAACAGCAGTTCTCATCAAAGAGCAGCTCAGACCTATAAAATCATTTCGACCTCTATGGAATAATCAGAAGTACACAGTATGCTATGCAAACTACAAATTACTTCAAATGTTTAATCACTGAGATTATGTCAAGTTTTATTGAACTGGAAACTGTTTCTTTTCTTCAATCCCCAACGATGCGCTGGGCTGCAGCGCTACGGCAAAAGCCTGCGGTTTCCTCACCGTCGGGCTCGGTTGTAAGAGCGATAAACTGAAGCATGTTCAATCATTTTGCAGACAGTTGTTCATGTTTCTGAGCTCCTCTGAGCAGAGCCTCAATGTTTCTTTTAGGGTTAAACACGGGCAAGGCCATTACATGCTCTATGCTAGTACTGGGAGTTTGAAATGTTTTCAATGTGGAGACACTGGGCATAAACGTAGTGCCTGCCCGGGCAGGACAGCTGCAGAGTGGCCGGGTGGCATGACCCTGACCGCTGTGGAGGGGAAGAACGGGGGGCAATGCCCTCTGGCCGCCAACACTGATCTTGGGGGGAATGCCAGAGTTCATACAAGGTGCTAAAGAAGCTGGGCAGGGCGGTGATGTTAAAGGTCCAGAGGAAGAGCTGAATGTTTCTACGGTTGTTTATGGGGATGGAATTGAAGTAGTGGCTGAGCTCATCCTCTGTTTTGTCGAAACCCATTTCCAACCTCTCTCTTGTTGATGTATGGATGCTCCACAATCCCCTGACCAGACAGTACACTTGGGTTTCGGTATTAGACGGGATAGTAACTGGGGCACGCCTGGATAGGTTTTATCTGATGGCCGGCTCTAGGAATAGGATTTCCCAATGTTCTATATTTCGCGTCAGATTTAGTGATCCACTTGATTACCTTTGATCTTATTGTTGGGTCCTATACTAGGAGGGTATCTTGTTGGCATTTTAATACTAAACTTCTTTTGGATAAGGCCTTTTGTGAGAATTTTGAATTTTGGGAGCTTTGGAGGTGTAGAAAGGGGGATTTTCTGTCAGTCAGTGGTGGGAAGTGGGCAAAGCTCAGATAAGGGTATTCTGTCAACAATACTCCAGTCATGCTACAGTTTCTGTTAGAAAGGCCATCTCTGCTTTGAAAAAAGACATTTCCTACCTTGAGATGTGTGGAGCATCCTCCTCGGCTTTATGTGATCAAGTGTTGCAACATAGGACTGAACTGAGTTCCTTTTTACGGGAGAGAGCGAAGGGGGCGCTGGTTAGAGCTCGCTACACCACCATCAGAGACGTGGACACTCCCACATCCTTTTTCTTTAATTTGGAGAGATCTGTTTCTCAAAAGAAACAAAAGGTTTGCCTTTGCCTTTCTGATGGGACTTTCACCACAGACCTGGTTGCTATGAAAGATCATGCGGTGGATTTTTACAGCACTCTCTTCAATAAGGAGGCGTGCGATCGTGACTGTCTGGTCTAGCTGCTGGAGGGGCTTCTACAGCTGAGTGAGGCTGACAGAGACAGTCTGGATTCTCCCATCCTGCTGGACGAGCTAGCGGTGACTGTGCGCCAGACTGGGCTGGACAGGTTGCCATCAGACTTTTACAAGCATTTCTGAAGGTGCATCGGCCCGGATCTCCTGGAGGTGGTGCAGCATTGTGTGAGGACTGGCATGGTGCCTTCTTCATGTCATCATGTAGTTCTTTCTCTCCCAGTAAACAAAGGTGATTTGACTCTGCTTAAGTGCTGGAGACCTCTTTCTTTGCTATGTACAAACTATAAGTTGATCTCAAAAGTTTTATCAAATAGGTTAAATAAGTGTTTGGAACAAATCATTCATAGTGACCAGTCCTATAGTGTCCCAGATCGCACCATTATGGATATCCTCTTTGTTGTGCGTGATTTGTTTGATATTTGTAAGTCCTATGATGTCAATGTTGGGCTGATCTCTCTGGATCAAGAAAAGGCCTTTGACTGAGTTGATTTGACCGATTTGACAGAGATGTCCTCTTTCAGGTCAACTTTACACCATTGCCATTGAACCCTTGCTCATTATGTTGCGGTCCAAGCTTATGGGGTTTGAGCTGCCTGGGCTTCCCCACAAGCCGTCGATCGTGGTTTCTGCCTATGCTGATGACATTTCCGTTTTTGTGCGCCATCAGAAAGATGGCATTCTTCTTTGTGACTGTTTGAGTGTCTACCAGAAAGTGCCTTCGGCTAAAGTTAATTGGGAGAAGAGCACTGCACTGCATTTAGGGCACTGGGTGAATGCATTGTTGCCAATGTTACCCGGGGACCTCAGTTGGGTCTGTGAAGGTATCTCATTTTTGGGAATGTTTTTAGGCACGGAAAATTAAAAAAAAAAGAATTGGGAGGGTGTCATGGATCACGTGTGTGCCAGACTGTCTAGATGGACATACCTGCTACCACAGCTTTCCTATTGGGGTCGAACTCTTGTTGCCAATAATCTGGTTGCCTTGAAGCACTGGCATAGACTGACAGTGTTGTCACCCCCCGCAAACCTTATTTCAGCAGTTCAATAGACCTTGGTGGACTTTTTCTGGTATTGTCACCACTGGCTGAGGGCCGCCATCCTCTATCTCCCAGTTGAGGAGGGCGGACAGGGACTGGTTGACATCTGCTCGCGTGTGGCAGCTTTCAGGCTGAAGACCATTCAGCGTCTCCTCTACCGTCCAGGTCTGCCATGGACGGATACTGCCTGTGTGCTGCCACAGAAAGCTAGTATACTGGGGTATGACAAACCCCTGTTTCTGGTCCAGCACGCGCACTTGGATGTGACGGGAGTTCCACCTTTTATCAGTCCGTCCTGCGTGCTTGGAGACTTTTGCTTTGCCAAAGGAGTGCTGTTTTAACCCCTGGACTGTGGCTGTTTGAGGAGCCACTGTTTGGCAGTGGGCTCTCTTCACAAACATTGTCTCCTGTAACCATGGGCTCCAGACTGAGGGAAGTTGGCTTGCTTGAAGCTTGGACATCTCCTAAAGACATTCCTATTTGAGCTCGATGTGGCTACAGGTTTCATTCCGTCAGGACGCTGCAGAGGATAGTGGATGAGGTTTGCCAGTCCTTACCTGAGAAACTGCGATGGTATGTGAGAGATTCTTCAGTCACTTCACAATGTGTGGTTGGGATGGATTTTCCCTTCCCTTCAATGCAGGTCTCTCCATCCTGTGATGAGTGGGTGGAGGACGGAAGTAGACTGCTGACTTGGACATCCCCATGGATGGGGAATTTGGAGACAATAGGTAGTAAGACCCTCTATCTTGTGTCCGTGAAGGTTTTAAATGTGCACTCCCTTGTCGATGTCAGAGTGTCGGGGTGGACTGTTTTTTTTGGAGATCCCTGTACAAAGCTCCCGTGGAAAAACGGGCTGGCACAGGGGATGGGTGCCCGTTTGGTTCAGTTAGTGAGTCAGTTGTCCACCTGTTTGCTGAATGTCAGCGTCTAACGAGTCTCTTTTGTTTTTTTACAGGTCTTGTTTGAGGGGTTGGGGGAACGGTTTACTTTTGTTTCCTTTGTTTCTCTAAATACGAGACTCGGAAAAAGAGCGTTCACACACTGTTGAACTTCCTTTAAGCTGAAGCCAAGCTGGCTGTTTGGATGTCCCGGAAAAAACGTATCGGTTCCGATGATGTCCTGTTTTCTTTTTAAAAGACGTTTGGCAGCTCAGTTGAGAATATAGTTCTGTTTTTACAATCTTGCTAATTCATTCGTTTTTGATTAATTCTGTCCAAAAGTTCAGGGACTTTTGATCGCATTTTGTGTCTCCATTCATCAAAAGCACATTTGCAGATCAAACGCTTGTGTAGTACAAAGAAAAAAAAAAAGTACATTTATTTATTTTACATTGATCTCATTCTTGGCTGAATGTTGAAAAATGTACATATATCTATACATATATATATAGATATATGTAAATATTGCCCACATAAAGATCTAGAACAATTTTTCTTTGTTATTGAGTGGGGGGTGGGGGGCTGGAGTTTTTATTTCTTTCCTTTGTCTCAGTTTGACTACTTTTCTCCAAACTTTTTATTACACGTTCATTGTCATGATCATGCTATTAGTTAAATGTTAAGAATTAAAAACATGATCACACTTATTCATTCTCATAAAAAAACTGAACAAAACCAGATTCAATTTTAAAATCCATCTTTTTAAATGGAAAAATAACGTAAAGCCTGTCTCTTTATTGTTTAGCTTTCACAAACCTAAAGATTTTTTTCCTTTTACAGAAAAAAAATGCAGAAACTTTTTTTTTTTTTTCTGGAAAGGTCAATGTGGTTTTTTTCTAGAGGACCGCTGCCTTTCTCTGCCAGGATGCCCACTGATAAAGCCAAACAGATCACGGACAACATGTCTCGTTTTTTGTTTTCATTAGCTTCTTGAAAATGATGTGGGCTCTGCAGTTTACATAATCAAGAGCCAACAAAGAGAAGAAGCAGAGGGACAGGTCCAGTCCCAACGACACAACAAGGACAGTTTGATGTCCTTTGTCAAATGCGCTCTCAGCTTCAGTGACATCCAGTCTCTCACCGACTTTGAGTCAAGACGGGCAGGCAGTGATGGTTCAGCCGCTGCATCTGAGGATCTCTCTGACCTTTCTCAATGACCTCTCTCCTCCCAGCCCTGAAGAAAGCTGTCCCTGTGCCCCCTGAGCTGATGGTCCTCCTGCCAGACAGAAACACCCCCACCCACAACTGCAGCCATGGTGTCAGGTGAAAACCAGAACAACTTCAGCCTCATCTGCTGCTTCTAATCACGTGAGTTGTGCAGAGAGATTTGACTGAAAGCTGAACACTGTCTCCTTTTTATTTCAGAACCAGCTGGCTCTGATTCACTTGCTGTGAGCACCCAATCACAGCAGGAGATGACACCTGCTCAGAAAACACAAAGTGAGTGATGCAGTAGGAAAATTGCAGAAAGTCCAAAAGTGAACAACTTTCAAATCTACACTCTCTCCTTCCAGGTGAGCTGCCAGCTAACATCCACTACAATCCACCCCCAGTACTTCCTGCATATGAAGACGACATCCGTCACTGCAACCGCTCGCCACAGCAGAAGATATGGATGAAGACAGAGCTGGAGTCCATGGCTCTTTGGCCAGCTTCTGTGCCTGTCAGGAACCCCATGAGGATGTGGTCATTGTGGCGTCAGCCACCACAACCAGAGCTGATTGGCAGCATCCATGATCTACCATCCCCAAAGTACTTCCAGCTCCACCGATTCTTCATCTGGAAGCCGGAAATGACCAAATGATGGGCAGGCTGAAGAACAATGACTGTTTTCCTTGCCTTAGCATTTGTATTCGGCCTTGTATTGGTAGACAAGGGTGATAGTTGGGATCACTGGGAAGTACTATCTGCTATCCCCCAGACTGTACTGCAGAGTTTGACGTAAGAGGTTGTTTGCAGACAACCCTTTATGGCTGGAAAAACTATCAAAGAGGTTTACGAACCGACTTCCAGCCACGCTGACTTACAAGAAAGCAACCACATGCCTGGGGAAGTAGCTGCGGTTCCTGTATGGATCCCAATCAGAGGAACATCCCAGCAGGAAAGATATCACTTCCACCAGGCTCAGTGAGTTACAGGGACATGGGTGTCACCAGAACTGTTTCAGGTACAGGGCATGACTGGTGTGGCTCGTTGGAACTTCCAGTGTCTGGTGGACCTGAAGCAGACTGGTGTTCGTCTCCCTGCTGTCTTCGATTCAGCTATGATTGTGGACCTCAATTCAGCATCTAAACGGGTCATGGGTGAGAGGAAGTACCCTGCTCTTCGTCTTTCCAGTGCAGACACCGGCGAGATGTTTGGGCTGGAGTATGCTGAACCAGAGATCCAGCCAGTACCGCTCAGCTGGGACAAGCACAAGTTCAAGTCCAAGCCTGCTCCAACTGAGAGTCCACATCCTCCTTCCAGTCCATTCACTCCGAGCTCAAAACTTCCTCTTCCCACAGCGGAGACTCCAGCCAGGATCTTTCTGTTCTTCTCTCAGCTCGCTGACTCGCCAGTTGAAGATCAAACTTTGCAACCGCAGACCAAAATGAGTCAATTTTCTTAAAAATAAAACCTATTCAAACAAATACTATTTGCCAAATAGTGAGTCTCCTGTTTGTTTAGACAAAATAAAATGATTTGCTGCTTTAGGTTGGTGTTTTTCTTTTTTCTTTGTACATACTGTATTTTTGTAAGATTTACTTAACTTTGTGTTTCGTTGTTTCAGTAGATAAAGCTCCATCACCTTTGCCGCTTCTGTCTAGACCGTCTTCTGCACACACTGGACCCATTGAGACTGGAGGGAGAGTCTTTGTGTTAGATCATCCACGCTGGCCTGTTCTCATGAAGGAGGTCATCGATCGCCTCCTTACAAAGTACCGAAGACAAAAGGACACGCTGAAGCTGGTGAACCAGGACTATGCCACTCTGCACTGCCACACTTCCACATCCCTGGACAGCACCCCAAAAAAGCTCCAGGACAGTCAAAAGCTGTGGCAGCCTCTCACTTCAGGGTCCCAGTTGTGCCGATGTCTGGTCTGGTAACAAAGAAGAGGGTGGAAGAAAAAAAACAACAGAAAGAAAATGGACAGATACAGCTGAACCTGCTGACCGCAAGTGTCAGTTCTGCAAGCTGCCTGTAAAACAAGGCCCAGACAGCCCCCACATCCACACCGGCTTCCCAGGAGTAGCAGGGAAATACATTTACTGCGCTGGTAAAGTTTTCTATCTTTACAGAGAGATGGGGATGGAGAGGGAGATGTCCTGGAACGACTTTCAGAAGTCTATATATTATAACATGGAGAGGCAGCAATGGGAGGAAGAAACAAAAAAATTACTGGCAAAATGGGCTTATAATCTCATTTTGAAATATGTATATCTGTAGATGTTTGATTTTGACAGATGACCACTGTTTGTTTTGCTGTAAATATCTATGTACATAGAGTAGCAATCAAACTCTTTCTGGAAGGGCTGAGAATGTCTTACATGGCACACATTGTTTTATATAGACCAGTTACAGATACATCTAATGTGCTTTACATTGTGACAATTTCATTTGAAATTAGATGTCTCTTGTAAATGTGTAAATCTGTGCAAATAAATAATTTGTAACTTTGTGTAAGCAAAATATGTTCATTGTTTAATAAATAAAATGAACATATTACATCAAGTTCTCTTAAAAAAACACCATGTACAAAAATATCTGGTATTATTCATACAGAACAACCAAAAAAACTTTCACAATGTAAGATCATGTGAAAGTAAAAAAAAAAAGCTTTCAAATACAAGATAAAAAAACACACAAACTTGGAAATAAATAGAAATGTACAATAATGCTCCTACACTGCCCCCTACTTGACATCAAACAAAACAATACTGTTAACAATCTTTTATTTTGTCCAATTTAGACAGACACAATTTGGAGATTTGAAGCATTTGATATTTTTTCCTTCTGAATTTAAACATTATTACATTTCTCTTACTTGTTACTAGTTGAATTAGTTATTCAAATGTTTCTCTTGGTCAAAACAGCAGCTTTATAACCAGGAAAGTGTAGATCCAAATCACAGCAGTGTCTTTTATCCCAACATAAGTTACTCTGCTGCAGCTGAGACGAGTTGGAGAATCTAGTTTCTTTTTACCTTTTCATTTTATTTATATTGAAAAAAAAATTAAATTTGAATTTGGTCATTAATTCTAAAACATCTGGACTTTTAATATGAGGAAATGATTGTTGTAACTTTTCTTCTGATATAATGCCTTTTAAGTCTTTTCTACTATTCATTGTAAGCCTGAGTCTCCAAAGCCAAATGTGGCTCTTTTCCCCTCCATAAGTGTCTCTCTGGCTCAAGAAAAATTAAATAATTGTAATTTTTAAAATAAACAATTACAACATAACAATTGAATTCATTTAGATTAGTTAAGTTTCTAAATTTATGGTTGAGGTGGAACTAGAAGTAAGACAAACTATTTAAAAGTTTTTACATCTCTACTGATACCAAAAAGCCGTATTTGCTCTGCCAGGACCCTCTAACTGTAATGCAGAATACATGCAATGTGTGGACTTGAACCTTTTCGACAACAATACTGAACACAGGTTGTTTGTTCAAAACACATGTTCTCAATGTTTATTCCTTATTGGCTTGAATAAATACAATCATTTTTGTCTTTTTAAGACTTTGCACCAAGATTTAAATAAACATCCATGTTAGTGTTAAATGACCTCATGTTCTTCTGAGTGGACTTGTTTGATTAGTTAGCATGTCCAAAGTGAGATTTTTACACCAAGTTTTGAGTAAGATATATTTTCGACTGTGTTACACAATAACGATTTCAAGATTATTAATTGTTGTTTTAATCCAGTTGGACTGGTGAATTGGTTTCTTTGACATGTATTTATGTGTGAGTGTCAAATGTGTCAGAGGTCTTCTTGTTCTGCTTGTGTTGTTTAATGGTGGATGGCACACAGCATTGAGGTGCATTACTGCCACCTACTGGTATGTCTCAAACAAAGTTTCAGTCACGTTAATCTGAAGAGAAAGTCAATTAGAGGTAATGGACAGCAGCTGTGTCTCCAGCAGGATGAACCTTTTTAAGCTCCTCTTGTTTGTTGGGTTCTCATGCAGTGCCTGACAAGATGGGAGCTGAATCAGTTCTGGCCTTTTTCATTCTGGCTGTTTGCTTTAGCAAAGGTATGATTTATATTTTTAGCATGTCAAAACAATTGAAGAATAAAGTAATTAAGGCTGATGCTAGTTTTGTAAAGTTACTTAATTTAACTTTTTTCTTTTCTTAAAAGCTTTAGGTTTGCCAGTTACACGAGAAAACCAGAATGCTAATGATGAACTGCTGAAAACAAAGAATGGTAAGAAAAATGACATTTGTTGATCTATACTACAGACTTTCATCATAATTCTGTTTTTCTTCTGTTCCTCAGAAGTCCTTACTTTAAGTAGCAGCTTTGGTCTTCTGCAGTCAATGGATTCCAGTGAGAATGGAGTAAAAAAAGGTGAGTAGAAAATGTTGCTGTTTAAAACCAAATGACTAATTGAAGGTAATGAACTTGTCCTGTTTCAGTACAACTGGAGACCAATGAGGTGGAAACCCTTGCATCACTTATAAAACGTGAGACTGTGTCCGACGCCGCCAGCAACCAGACTGTGTCCGACGCCGCCAGCAACCAGACTGTGTCCGACGCCGCCAGCACCAGACTGTGTCCGACGCCGCCAGCAACCAGACTGTGTCCGACGCCGCCAGCAACCAGACTGTGTCCGACGCCGCCAGCAACCAGACTGTGTCCGACGCCGCCAGCAACCAGACTGTGTCCGACGCCGCCAGCAACCAGACTGTGTCCGACGCCGCCAGCAACCAGACTGTGTCCGACGCCGCCAGCAACCAGACTGTGTCCGACGCCGCCAGCAACCAGACTGTGTCCGACGCCGCCAGCAACCAGACTGTGTCCGACGCCGCCAGCAACCAGACTGTGTCCGACGCCGCCAGCAACCAGACTGTGTCCGACGCCGCCAGCAACCAGACTGTGTCCACCCGCCACACCAGACTGTGTCCGACGCCGCCAGCAACCAGACTGTGTCCGACGCCCGCCAGCAACCAGACTGTGTCCGACGCCGCCAGCAACCAGACTGTGTCCGACGCCGCCAGCAACCAGACTGTGTCCGACGCCGCCAGCAACCAGACTGTGTCCGACGCCGCCAGCAACCAGACTGTGTCCGACGCCGCCAGCAACCAGACTGTGTCCGACGCCGCCAGCAACCAGACTGTGTCCGACGCCGCCAGCAACCAGACTGTGTCCGACGCCGCCAGCAACCAGACTGTGTCCGACGCCGCCAGCAACCAGACTGTGTCCGACGCCGCCAGCAACCAGACTGTGTCCGACGCCGCCAGCAACCAGACTGTGTCCGACGCCGCCAGCAACCAGACTGTGTCCGACGCCGCCAGCAACCAGACTGTGTCCGACGCCGCCAGCAACCAGACTGTGTCCGACGCCGCCAGCAACCAGACTGTGTCCGACGCCGCCAGCAACCAGACTGTGTCCGACGCCGCCAGCAACCAGACTGTGTCCGACGCCGCCAGCAACCAGACTGTGTCCGACGCCGCCAGCAACCAGACTGTGTCCGACGCCGCCAGCAACCAGACTGTGTCCGACGCCGCCAGCAACCAGACTGTGTCCGACGCCGCCAGCAACCAGACTGTGTCCGACGCCGCCAGCAACCAGACTGTGTCCGACGCCGCCAGCAACCAGACTGTGTCCGACGCCGCCAGCAACCAGACTGTGTCCGACGCCGCCAGCAACCAGACTGTGTCCGACGCCGCCAGCAACCAGACTGTGTCCGACGCCGCCAGCAACCAGACTGTGTCCGACGCCGCCAGCAACCAGACTGTGTCCGACGCCGCCAGCAACCAGACTGTGTCCGACGCCGCCAGCAACCAGACTGTGTCCGACGCCGCCAGCAACCAGACTGTGTCCGACGCCGCCAGCAACCAGACTGTGTCCGACGCCGCCAGCAACCAGACTGTGTCCGACGCCGCCAGCAACCAGACTGTGTCCGACGCCGCCAGCAACCAGACTGTGTCCGACGCCGCCAGCAACCAGACTGTGTCCGACGCCGCCAGCAACCAGACTGTGTCCGACGCCGCCAGCAACCAGACTGTGTCCGACGCCGCCAGCAACCAGACTGTGTCCGACGCCGCCAGCAACCAGACTGTGTCCGACGCCGCCAGCAACCAGACTGTGTCCGACGCCGCCAGCAACCAGACTGTGTCCGACGCCGCCAGCAACCAGACTGTGTCCGACGCCGCCAGCAACCAGACTGTGTCCGACGCCGCCAGCAACCAGACTGTGTCCGACGCCGCCAGCAACCAGACTGTGTCCGACGCCGCCAGCAACCAGACTGTGTCCGACGCCGCCAGCAACCAGACTGTGTCCGACGCCGCCAGCAACCAGACTGTGTCCGACGCCGCCAGCAACCAGACTGTGTCCGACGCCGCCAGCAACCAGACTGTGTCCGACGCCGCCAGCAACCAGACTGTGTCCGACGCCGCCAGCAACCAACTGTCCGACGCCGCCAGCAAACCAGACTGTGTCC
Organism: Oryzias celebensis; assembly: GCA_014656515.1. Lineage (NCBI taxonomy): Eukaryota > Metazoa > Chordata > Actinopteri > Beloniformes > Adrianichthyidae > Oryzias > Oryzias celebensis. Next base: position 223,372 of record BNCR01000042.1, read on the forward strand.
GACGCCGCCAGCAAACCAGACTGTGTCCGACGCCGCCAGCAAACCAGACTGTGTCCGACGCCGCAGCAACCAGACTGTGTCCGACGCCGCCAGCAACCAGACTGTGTCCGACGCCGCCAGCAACCAGACTGTGTCCGACGCCGCCAGCAACCAGACTGTGTCCGACGCCGCCAGCAACCAGACTGTGTCCGACGCCGCCAGCAACCAGACTGTGTCCGACGCCGCCAGCAACCAGACTGTGTCCGACGCCGCCAGCAACCAGACTGTGTCCGACGCCGCCAGCAACCAGACTGTGTCCGACGCCGCCAGCAACCAGACTGTGTCCGACGCCGCCAGCAACCAGACTGTGTCCGACGCCGCCAGCAACCAGACTGTGTCCGACGCCGCCAGCAACCAGACTGTGTCCGACGCCGCCAGCAAACCAGACTGTGTCCGACGCCGCCAGCAACCAGACTGTGTCCGACGCCGCCAGCAACCAGACTGTGTCCGACGCCGCCAGCAACCAGACTGTGTCCGACGCCGCCAGCAACCAGACTGTGTCCGACGCCGCCAGCAACCAGACTGTGTCCGACGCCGCCAGCAACCAGACTGTGTCCGACGCCGCCAGCAACCAGACTGTGTCCGACGCCGCCAGCAACCAGACTGTGTCCGACGCCGCCAGCAACCAGACTGTGTCCGACGCCGCCAGCAACCAGACTGTGTCCGACGCCGCCAGCAACCAGACTGTGTCCGACGCCGCCAGCAACCAGACTGTGTCCGACGCCGCCAGCAACCAGACTGTGTCCGACGCCGCCAGCAACCAGACTGTGTCCGACGCCGCCAGCAACCAGACTGTGTCCGACGCCGCCAGCAACCAGACTGTGTCCGACGCCGCCAGCAACCCCCCGCCCCCCCCCCCCCCCCCCACCCCCCCCCACGCCGCCAGCAACCAGACTGTGTCCGACGCCGCCAGCAACCAGACTGTGTCCGACGCCGCCAGCAACCAGACTGTGTCCGACGCCGCCAGCAACCAGACTGTGTCCGACGCCGCCAGCAACCAGACTGTGTCCGACGCCGCCAGCAACCAGACTGTGTCCGACGCCGCCAGCAACCAGACTGTGTCCGACGCCGCCAGCAACCAGACTGTGTCCGACGCCGCCAGCAACCAGACTGTGTCCGACGCCGCCAGCAACCAGACTGTGTCCGACGCCGCCAGCAACCAGACTGTGTCCGACGCCGCCAGCAACCAGACTGTGTCCGACGCCGCCAGCAACCAGACTGTGTCCGACGCCGCCAGCAACCAGACTGTGTCCGACGCCGCCAGCAACCAGACTGTGTCGACGCGCCACCCCTGCCGCCAGCAACCAGACTGTGTCCGACGCCGCCAGCAACCAGACTGTGTCCGACGCCGCCAGCAACCAGACTGTGTCCGACGCCGCCAGCAACCAGACTGTGTCCGACGCCGCCAGCAACCAGACTGTGTCCGACGCCGCCAGCAACCAGACTGTGTCCGACGCCGCCAGCAACCAGACTGTGTCCGACGCCGCCAGCAACCAGACTGTGTCCGACGCCGCCAGCAACCAGACTGTGTCCGACGCCGCCAGCAACCAGACTGTGTCCGACGCCGGCCAGCAACCAGACTGTGTCCGACGCCGCCAGCAACCAGACTGTGTCCGACGCCGCCAGCAACCAGACTGTGTCCGACGCCGCCAGCAACCAGACTGTGTCCGACGCCGCCAGCAACCAGACTGTGTCCGACGCCGCCAGCAACCAGACTGTGTCCGACGCCGCCAGCAACCAGACTGTGTCCGACGCCGCCAGCAACCAGACTTGTGTCCGACGCCGCCAGCAACCAGACTGTGTCCGACGCCGCCAGCAACCAGACTGTGTCCGACGCCGCCAGCAACCAGACTGTGTCCGACGCCGCCAGCAACCAGACTGTGTCCGACGCCGCCAGCAACCAGACTGTGTCCGACGCCGCCAGCAACCAGACTGTGTCCGACGCCGCCAGCAACCAGACTGTGTCCGACGCCGCCAGCAACCAGACTGTGTCCGACGCCGCCAGCAACCAGACTGTGTCCGACGCCGCCAGCAACCAGACTGTGTCCGACGCCGCCAGCAACCAGACTGTGTCCGACGCCGCCAGCAACCAGACTGTGTCCGACGCCGCCAGCAACCAGACTGTGTCCGACGCCCGCCAGCAACCAGACTGTGTCCGACGCCGCCAGCAACCAGACTGTGTCCGACGCCGCCAGCAACCAGACTGTGTCCGACGCCGCCAGCAACCAGACTGTGTCCGACGCCGCCAGCAACCAGACTGTGTCCGACGCCGCCAGCAACCAGACTGTGTCCGACGCCGCCAGCAACCAGACTGTGTCCGACGCCGCCAGCAACCAGACTGTGTCCGACGCCGCCAGCAACCAGACTGTGTCCGACGCCGCCAGCAACCAGACTGTGTCCGACGCCGCCAGCAACCAGACTGTGTCCGACGCCGCCAGCAACCAGACTGTGTCCGACGCCGCCAGCAACCAGACTGTGTCCGACGCCGCCAGCAACCAGACTGTGTCCGACGCCGCCAGCAACCAGACTGTGTCCGACGCCGCCAGCAACCAGACTGTGTCCGACGCCGCCAGCAACCAGACTGTGTCGACGCCGCCAGCAACCAGACTGTGTCCGACCCGCCAGCACCAGACTGTGTCCGACGCCGCCAGCAACCAGACTGTGTCCGACGCCGCCAGCAACCAGACTGTGTCCGACGCCGCCAGCAACCAAGACTGTGTCCGACGCCGCCAGCAACCAGACTGTGCTGTGTCCGACGCCGCCAGCAACCAGACTGTGTCCGACGCCGCCAGCAACCAGACTGTGTCCGACGCCGCCAGCAACCAGACTGTGTCCGACGCCGCAGCAACCAGACTGTGTCCGACGCCGCCAGCAACCAGACTGTGTCCGACGCCGCCAGCAACCAGACTGTGTCCGACGCCGCCAGCAACCAGACTGTGTCCGACGCCGCCAGCAACCAGACTGTGTCCGACGCCGCCAGCAACCAGACTGTGTCCGACGCCGCCAGCAACCAGACTGTGTCCGACGCCGCCAGCAACCAGACTGTGTCCGACGCCGCCAGCAACCAGACTGTGTCGACGCCGCCAGCACCAGACTGTGTCGACGGCAGCACCAGACGGTCCGACGCGCCAGCAACCAGACTGTGTCCGACGCCGCCAGCAACCAGACTGTGTCGACCCGCGACCGACGCCGCCAGCAACCAGACTGTGTCCGACGCCGCCAGCAACCCAGACTGTGTCCGACCCCCGCCCCGCCGACGCCGCCAGCAACCAGACTGTGTCCGACGCCGCCAGCAACCAGACTGTGTCCGACGCCGCCAGCAACCAGACTGTGTCCGACGCCGCCAGCAACCAGACTGTGTCCGACGCCGCCAGCAACCAGACTGTGTCCGACGCCGCCAGCAACCAGACTGTGTCCGACGCCGCCAGCAACCAGACTGTGTCCGACGCCGCCAGCAACCAGACTGTGTCCGACGCCGCCAGCAACCAGACTGTGTCCGACGCCGCCAGCAACCAGACTGTGTCCGACGCCGCCAGCAACCAGACTGTGTCCGACGCCGCCAGCAACCAGACTGTGTCCGACGCCGCCGCCGACGCCGAGCAACCAGACTGTGTCCATTTACCTGTGGTAATCTGTTTTGTAACTCAAATAAATCAATTTTAATTGTACACGACTGTTGGATCAATATGTTCTTTTGACTCACTTTAGTGTAAAATTTACATTCTCATAACGGAAGCTTTTTCAAGTTTGAAAGGCTGAACTCAATGCAGAATTGTACTCGTCATACTCCACAAAACTGAGCACAAATATTCAAGACACTCTTGGCAGGAGATATTTGACTTTGTAGTCATTTCAGGTTTCTTTAGAGACTACAGTGCCTGAGCTGATCACTACCTCGTGATGAATTAGATTTGGTGGTGGGGAAAGAGGCAAAGATTTGGCAGATCAAGACGTACTGTGAGGGTCAGCTGGGAACGTCTGGCTGAGCCCTCCTTCAAGGATGGTTTCTACTCCCACATCCAGGAGGGCTTCAAATGGGTAGAGGGAGCCTTGCGACATTTACTCAGGTTGGTCCATATTCTGGACACCATAAGTAAGGGATGCTGTCAAACAACTTCTATCGGGTATAGCTGGCTTGTTGGACTCCAGAGGTAGTTGATGGGTATTGGCAGTCCAAAACGGGTTCCTGCTGTACTCGCATAAGAGGCAACAGAACCCAATTTTAGGTGTTGTGTAAAACATTGTCTGGAACAGAGCTTAGCAACATTTGTTTTTTTTAAGTGCAAATTTGAAATTGTCTCCAACCACTGTTACGACCCGGTCTGTCTAGGGGATGGGTGGAGTGTAACACAAAGGTAAACAAAACTAACTAAAAACACCGAGACTAGTTTTCCAACAAAAGATTACAAATTTATTTACAACTTTTTGGATCTGGATTTTCTTTTTTTTTTTAAGTCATGTTTTCTCTTTCAGAGCAAATGCCAAAGATCACCAACAGCAGAAGGGAGGCTGCTGAAGGAGCAGCTGGTGCACCTGAAGGAGGGCTTCCAGCAGGAAACAACAAAAAGCTCTTTCTGGAATGCTGACCACTACATCACCACGAGGCCCTCTGGTACCTTATATAAAACTACATTAAATTGAACTTTTGAGAAATGTTATCCAACTAAAAGCATTCTGCATCAAAAAATTGTTTTTTTTGCATTCTATTTAAAGAGATTTTACATTTCTAATATAATCACTGAATCTTAATGTTAAAAAACATAAAATCTAGTAACTCAGTGTTTTATAAAATGCTTTATTAGGCTGAAAAGGTACACGTTTGGCAGTAACCATAAAATCAGTTTTAATTTTTTTTTTAAATCAAAACTGAACTCAAAATTGTTTTAAAATTGTCAAAAGCTCATTGCAAATCTATGTAAATCATTCTAGAATATTTAATTCAAAGCAAAGGTAACATTTTTCAGTCGAAGGTGCTTAACATTTTTTAATCCCCTGGTTTACTTTTTACTCCGATGAAAACATCTGTTTTCTTTCACATATTGAGTAGTTTGTGTCTTTGCATGCTGCATCATTCCAGAAGTTTTCAGTATTTATTTCTGCACAGTCTTCTTCTCTGCCTCTATGATTTTGGGTTCTCCTGGGTTTCAAAGCTAAAAAAAAAAAAAAACTCTTTTAAAAATGGTGTGGATAATTACGTAAGTGCAGAGCTGTCACCCAGTAGAAATAAAGAAAAAAAATGCATATCACATAACGTGAAAACGTTATTGTCTTAACAATGTAACTTTCCTGTTTTTACAATATAACATCAAGTTTTATATTGTTCGAACAATATAGTTTATAGTACAAATCTGATAATTTTATTGTTTGAACAATAAAGTTTATTTGTTTGAACAATAAGGTGTTAGTTATTCTTCTTAAAGAGTTGATCATGGGAGATTAACAGCTCAGAAAATGCCTGGTTTCTCTGAGCTGATTAATTTTTATTCATGCTTGGATTGAAGCATGGGGAGATTTTGCTGTTATTACACAGCTTGGATGGTATAGAAATAAGCATGCGTACACTGAGGCGGAGACTAAAAGGCATGGGACTGTACTGGAGGAAGAATGAGTCTGATCCCATTGAGGTGGCGGCATTTCTCAATCAACTGGAGGGATACGGGAGGCTCCATGTATACAATATACGCCACCTGAACTGCATTCAGGCAGGTTATGTTGTCACAGAGTACTGTAAGACATTTATTGAAATATTTAGACCCTATCTGAACAAAGACGCAGAAATCGCCTGATGCGACGCATGTATGTTAATCCTGGACCAAATTCATGAGCATGTTGACCTCTATGACAAACTAAAGCCATTTGGAATCTGTATAAATGGAACTATTGATGGGTTTTCAAGGGTTATTATTTGGCTTCATGCCTATTCAACAAAACAATGATCCCAAAGTTATCGCTGGTTATTTCATTGCAGAAGTTAAAAAGAGGATGGGGACACCTGCCAGGATGTGATTTGGGAACAGAAAATGTCACAGTAGGAGAGATGCAAAGATTCTTGCGATGGACTGTGAATGAAAATGTCAGTAATTGTTTTATTACTGGGTCCAGCAATCATAATCAACGCATTGAAAGTTGGAACTTTCTGAGACGACATCATGCTCTGCACTGGATAAATCGTTTTCAGGAACTAAAGGACAGTGACTCTTTCTCTGGATGCTTCCTGGACAAGCAGCTCATATTGTTTACTTGCCTGAACGTCGAGGTATTTCACCACATTTATATCCTCGAATTAAATTAATGTTCATTAGTGTTTGCATGCTTATTAGAATCAGAGAACTTTATTGCCAAATGTGTGAACAATTCACAACAGTAGGAAATTGCTTTGGTACTTGACAAACACTCCCAAGGAAACTATGAAAAATAAAAATAGCATGGGATAAATAGATTGATATATGCACAAGTGCAGGTAATCAGTGTAAAATCAGACGGGTATAAAAACACAGCACAGGATCATGTGACAAAGCCAACACCCACCTAACACCCTAACTGCTAACACCCACCATGCACACAGGCTATCATGTTGAGGTAATGAACCATGCACATACTGACCAAAATAATGAATGTTAAAAATATATGTTGCAGGATAACCACAGATTCCTATCATTACATTTCTATCCTATGTTACATGTAACACTGTTAGTCTTGTTTAATCTTATTCTTCTGACCGTCACTATGTGGTGATTCTGGATAACTTATCATCTATAAGAAATGTGTGCTTTATGTGATAGTGCAAATATTTTACAGAACGAGCTACAGCAAGTTGCACATTTGTGGAACACCCATATTGTCAGCAGAAGCAGAACTGCAGTTGCTCCAAGTGGACATCCAATTCTCATGTACAGCATCACTCATCTTTTTGGAGTACAGGATCATCTGAAAGAAGTTCCTCATGAGGCGGTGGAAATGTGTAAGGAAGAGTGCCAACAGAGAGGACCCTATACCTGTGATGAAACAGTTTTCAGCTTGTGTTGTCTCATAATGAAAGAGAACTTCTTACTTCCACCAAGCACAGCAGATGAATCTGTTGAACTCTCTCTTCTTGAGAGCCTACATACTTAAGGATTTATGAACTTAAGAAACATTGGACATTGGAACTTTTGACTGAAGTATTTTAGGACAAATATTGTAAAAAGTAAAACAAGTCAAATTTTCTCTTCAATTACAGAAAATGTATGTCTAACTATGTGTAGTCAAATCTATCTACTCCATTACAAACAATCGAAATGAAAAACGTTCTTGATATTAACAGGCCTACATGCTGTGCTCCAACTGTGAATACAGTTGTCCTGCGCTAATTTTTCATCCTAACCAGAAATCTTTTACTGCAATGAAATAGCCGAATCTTTAAGAATGTGCTTGATTTTTTTTTTTTAAAAAGAAGTGATAAGTCATTTATTAAGTTATAGGTCTTACAATGAAAGTGAAAACTACTTGGGCTGTTTGCGTGGATCTTTTTGCAAAAATTCTTAATTACATTTTTCCCCACTAATTATTTGGACAGGCATTTAAGGGAAAAAATGCTGTTTCTTCATAGAGAAGAAATCTGTTTTGACATCAAAATTAGACTTTGGAGTAAATGGTTCAATAATAAAAATGCATTCAAATTAGATCAGCAGAAAGAAAACCACCTTCTGGCTTTTCATAGCAGATTTTTTGCTAGTGTCAACATCTGCAGCTTATCTGTTTTGTTGATTTTTTTTAACTGCTTAAAGAACACCTTCACAGAATCTTTTTACCACTGTTTTACATTTGCAGCAGATATTCTGCAACTGCAATAGATCCTTGAACAGTTTCTTGTGAATTTGTAAAAAATAAGAAATATGTAACAATAAATAAATTCTCTTAGATATTAACTTCTCTTTTATTTGTACGCAACAAGAAAAAAAGCATGAACTTTCGTTAAATGTTACATTAAATACTTTATATGCCAGTGTACAGTATATTTTATTCCAATTAACCATTTTATCCATCAACACACTGATATCCAAAATCATAATAATTTTCAAAACATGTTCTCCAACAAATGACTAGTGCAAAGGGGAAAAAGGACACTTAAAAAAAATACTAACTAAACATTGAATTCTTAAAAAAAATACTTTACAGACTTCTTGTGTCCTAAAAGATTTGTAAAACTGATATTTTATTATACCCTGTAATTATAAACACAGCTGGCTGCAAAAAAATGATTGAACAGATTAGACATTCAAGCCATTAAACTGTGAATAATTAAACTTTTAAGTGAAATTTGTCATTATAGCAAAAAAAATGTAATTTTTGAAAGGAAAATCAAATCTATTCAAGAGCTGTTTTGGGTCACTAGTGAATTACAGCCCTGAAATTGAAACAGTTTGTTTCTTTTTTTGATACATAGTCTTCAATGTGTTAGATGATCTCACAGATGATTTAGCTGATCAATCATATTCCTTCAACTCCTTCAGTCAAGATGGACTTCAATCAAGCTATGCTGAATTCATAGGAGCTTTTAGCAGCCAAAACATTGTCCAGTTCATTTCGTAGCTCTAGGTAGGAAGTGTATGTCCATGGTAGTTCAAGAAGAGGGCCACATGTGTGTGCCACAGGTCGTCGCGCCAGTCCATCCACATGAGTGAACAGAACATCAACCTTGTCAACACAGATGACATCTGACCCTGTGAGAAACCTGAACATCCTTCTGAGGCCTATTTCATCAAGTCCTCTGATGTACTGTTGAAGAAATCTGAAGCTCTGTTTCTCTGCTGGAGAACTGGGAGATGCAGTAGCAACTTCAACAGCTTTCTTGTTGTTGGTTTTTTATCCTCATACGTAGGACATGTTGTGGACTTTGAAAGGCTTCTTTTAGGAAGTGACTTGCAACAAAGGACATTTTCTCTGCAGCATATGCTGGTTTTTGGATCAACTGTTTGTGTGCAACTTTCAGAAGAATTCCTTTTAAGTTTTCTTTGCTTGGAAGCACTGATACATCAAGGCGGTCCATCAGATCAAGCAGTTCATCTGAGTCTTCATCTGAAAGATCTTCATTTAGAGCCCTTGTAATCAGATCCCTATCTGACTGGGTCATGTAAAAAAGAAGACTTTCAAACAGCATATCATCTGAAATCTGGTTTTCACCAAAGATGAGTGCCACTGTGAAAACAGGGGCAAGGCGACAAGGGAAATATCCATGGTCCTGAAATCCCTTCACTAAAATTCTACCCATGGATTGCCATTCTTCTTCCTGCCATTTAGGAGACAGTGATGGCACCCTGAACTCCTCTCCTTCAGCTGTGTTGTCAATAAACTCTGACCAAAATGCAGCATACACATCCCTTGATACACCATCTGCATCAGCTCCTTTTCATCAATGTAGGTGTATTTTAGAGTGTCTGAGGAGTGCTGGATCTTTGAACTGGGTGATCATCTCTTCCAGAATATTAACCCTGTGAAGTTTGATGGTCACACAGACAACATATGATCCTGCAGAGCTTGAACCTTCATGGCTTAAAGTTGAATCTGAAAAACTGACTTCTGTGTTTGTTGGAGGAAGGGTAATGGATGTGATGACCAGATCATCTCCTTCAAGCAAAAGGTATGGTTCATCAATTAGAGTGTCATCAAGTTGAGACGCCAGAGGTTCTCCGTGGTAGGGGCCAATCATCACTTCAGATGTGTCTGATAATGTGTCTTCATTAGCATTCCTAAAACCCGACGACAAGTTCACAACAGCATGAACAGTTTCCTCATTTCCTTGATGTGGGCAGTCAGTTGTGTAGCATTATTTATGCATGCTTTCCCTCTATCATCTTCATCACTACAACATCTTGTGCACAAGTAAAATCTTAGAATTCCCATTTTTAGTACTGAGTAGAGTTCTCCAATTGTGACATTGTCATCAAACACAGCCTCTTCCTGATAGTCTAATATATCCTGACTGAAGACCTCCCATCTTCCAAATTTGCTTTTACCATTTGGAAAGAAAAGATCCTTAGCATACAGTAAAATGTCAGCCTTTTTGGTGTCTTTGGGTACATCTAAGGTCCTTGTTCCTCCACCTCTGCGCTTTCTCACTTGTTTACCTTCATGGATCCACCCTAACTCAATTTTGCGAGTCCTTTTCTGAGCCCATTTGTTGTTATTTGCATATTTTCTTTTCCTCTTTGAAGTAAATGTCTCCTCATGATCAGGAGACTTATTTTCATTGATGCCCATTTTCTCCTTCAGTTTTTCAAGTAATGAGGATTTTTTAGATTCCTTAATACTTGCACCATTGTTTTCTAAGCAGAACCGTCTTGCAGCGATGCGATCACAGTATTGTGGAATGTAAGTAGACAGGGTCTTATCATCCATCAAATCAATCACAGTGGCATCGATCTGTAATAAAAACAGAAATTACATCAGAAGAGCACAAGAAAAATCAGCAGTGACATCACATGATTGAATATTTTAATAATAAAAATCACTTTAAAACTATGTACTTTTCACATGTGTTTTAACTGTTTATTGTGTGCTTTTATATTATATCATTTGGCAGCCTTCAAAAAGTAGTAATTACTTTATACCCTCTGTGCCAGCAACATTAATTAAATGCTCCTTCTTATAATTAACAAGTGTTTACAGTAAATGAAACGCCTCCTCTCAAAAATTAAAATCAGTGTTTCTGTTGAAAAACAATAAATGGTTTATTAAAAAAAAAAAAAACAGTATTATATTCTGATAATTTAAACGCAACAAGAAACATGAACATTTTCTTTAATGGAGTTCCATCTGGCCAAATCCAGCGGCCTTTCAATTTTTCTGTCAGTCAGACTGATCACAGCTTCTTTTGAAACTTTGTTGCAAATTCCTTGTTTCCCAAAACAGATAAAATTAGTAAAATTGTTAAAGGTTTGAAGTCCCACTCCAATCCTCTTTACATCTGTTGTAACAGGTTCCTGGTGGTCTTTTGATTATGGTTATGCCGTTTTTAGCAAAAGTAAAAAAAAAAGGTTGATTACCTAGATCATAGTTTTTGCAGAGAAGCAGGAATTCATCAGAAATTCACCTTTGAGTTGTGGGCGGGACAATTGGTGTGGAGTTAGCCTGTCTTCAACTCCCATCATCCCTTTAGTAACACTCTCTCCCACCAGCTTACAGCCCCTCACACCACAACCTAACATTACCACTGCAACAAAAAAGAGCAATATTGGAGCAATCCAAGTGTTTGGATCCAGATTACCAGCTCAGATGAGAAAAAGCAAGATGGATGTGAATCTAGTCGTCTACAAGTGATGGCATCACCATGCAGCAGAGGAGGGAGCTTGTGGCTTGCTGATTGTAGTTTGTAAGAAATAACATTTATGTTGTATATTTTTTGACATTTATTGTCTGCACCTGATTCACAACCATTTGATTAAAGAAATATTCAGAAATGTAATTTGAATCTTGATTTTCTTGATGTTCTCTTCATGAGAAAATGCAGAAGAAAAGAACATGTTAAAAACAGCAAAAAACAACTTTTGTTGGAGTGGGTCATTTCCTAGATTGCAGTGCATCATTTTTCTTCAGTAAGATAATGAATACACTGCAGGTTACATACTTACTGTTTGAAAGAAGCTTGGATTTTTGTGTGGTAAATTCTGATTGAAGAATTGTAAATCTTGCCAGAGTGTCTGCAGAATAATAGAAACTAGAGATTTTAGTCAATTTTCTCTTTTTCTCTGATAGACAGTAGTGACTTTTGAAGAATTATTTTTCAGAACATCAACACAACCAAGACTTTTGTGCTGTATATAAAAAAAATATATTTTATAATAAAACACGATAAAATAGTGTAGTCTGCTATTAAAATATGTTGTTATGTAATGTTGTGATACAAGGACCAAATTTGACATGGATGTACCTGAGGATCCCTCTTTTTTGAACTAACACTAAACAATTTTTTTTTTTTTTTTTTTTTTTTTTTTTTTTTTTTTAACTTGTCCTGTCCAACAGCTGAGCAAACAGATATGAGCTGATAGCCTCTTGCATTAGACAGATTTTACAATCGGGGGTTATGAATCATTGGGAACACAAAATGTATGTTGGTATAAGCCCCTTTTGTAATTTAAACGAAACTTTATTAATATTAATTTGTTTGTGTTCCTTTTGTTGGACGGACGGAAAAAGAAAGGGGGGAAGGGGGGGGGGGGTTATAGATTTTTAGAGGATGATTAATGGAAGGAGAAAGTAGAATTGTAAGTCTACAGGCAACAAATGCTGGAACTTATACCCATTACAATAGTGAGTGTTGGTCTAAAATGGGCAGGGCCTGTCCACACTCAGCTGTTACAAACATACCTGCCGGCTCCAAGAGTGTTCACAAACTTGTACACAACCAGTTCACACGCACACTTGTGCATACCAACCAACACATGTAAAGCATTACATTCTGAAACGCACACTATTTGAAGGTGCAAAGGTGAGCCGACGCCTGTGCTCAGGTGAATGTTATGTTAAGCTGAAGTGAATGAAGGAATGGAAAGAAAAAAAAACGAGGGAGAGATCCCAGACATCCCACACCAAGACCCCTGCCAAGGCAGCAGCGCCGACCAGGGCCCACCCCGCACCCATACTGTGGGTCAACGGAGGAACTAACACTAAACAATTTGTGCTTAGACAAGCGCTAACTTTAAAATACAAATGTTCTTGTAAATATGTACCTAACCAGCTCCACTATAATGAAGTTTGTAAATGGCGTATAATTGTATAGCGCTTTTCTACCTTCATTGAAGGCCCAAAGCGTTTTGCAGTCACGTTCCTATTCACACATTCACACACTGATGGCGGTTCTGCTTCCAAACACTGGCGCCAACCTTGCACCAGAGGCAATGTAGGGTTTAGTGTCTTGGCCAAGGGCACTTTGACACCTGGGCGGGAAAGGCGGAACTCGAACCTACAATCTTACGATCAGAGCCCGACCGCCCTGCGGCAGTTTGTGATCAAGGGCTCCATCACAAAAAGGTCAAATCGATCTGTTTTGTTTTGTTTTTTTTTCATCCGACGGTTTTCTCATATCACACAGATGTGAATAAAACAAGAATGCATTACAAACTGATATTAGAATAACAAATGCTGTTTTTTAAAAGGCATAAAAAAATACAGACAAATGACCAGATTTTGTCCTGTTCAGTGAGTCTCTCTCTGCAGTCAGAGTAGTTTTCTAGTAGTAGTGAAACTGGAAATCATGAACTTACAATTATTTCTAGCAGAGACTTTCTGTTAGCCAAAAAATGTTACATTTTTATTTGGGTGCTAAAAAACTTGTGTATGTTTTTGAACAAATGTATAACTAGAAAAGCCGCAAACTCAGATCATGGTGCTGCAGTTTGACAGTAAGATGAGTAAGAAGCTACCTTTGACTGATGTAACAAATATATTTTATTTTATGTGGTTATTGAGATTACAGATGTGATCAATTCTTATACTTACTTACTGCATAAATTCAGTCCCCTGCTACAATTATTGTTTTCTGTCGTAAGTATTTCCTTTTTTTTCCTCAGTGGCTTCTAAAGAAAAAAATATGTATTAATGAAGAACAGGAATGAAATTTCACATGTATGAAATACAAATGTATAAATAACAGTGATACATTTCAGAACAATCTCCTTCAGCCTACAAAACAAAGAACTGACCAGAGAGTGTCCTCTTCAGTGAGTCTCTCTCTGTGCGCAGTGCAGTTTTCTGTGAACCAGGAAATGAAGCCGTTTTTATTTACAACAAGAGGGCTGTTTGTTTGACAGGAAAATCTCTTAGTTTAGATTTTAGAAATCTTGTCATGCATGTAAAGATTTATTTTCACAAAGTAACACTTTAGCTATTAAGTTTACCTGTTTTTGTGTCAGAAACCTAAATAAACTCACAATCATTCTACAATTCCCACAAAATGAAAATATAAGAGCATCAGACTAAACCAAAGGATTAAGGTCTCAGATTAAATGAATCTATGTAATAAATCATTTCCAAACAGGACTTTAACATTTGTCTAATTTACATTTCCTTTCTCAAAAGCTAAATGTTTCAAAAGTGGATCCATGTTCAAACTCACTGCAGGTTTTGTGGCACCCCACCATCTCATCTCATTCAGCTGCAACAGAACATACATGTTCTAATGCAATCATCTCTCAGAGTTCACTGCACTGTGCTTTCTTATTGGAGCTGGAATAACAATGGAAACTAACATGGTTTGAGCTTTGCTCCTTTATTTAGGAGACAAAAATATAAACAGAAATGTTCAAATGAATTCTTCAATGAAGGACTAAAAACATCAGTCTTTGGTTTTGAACCAATCATATAAATACAATGTAAAGTAAACTGTATTTGGTGGTGGACCAAACCTTCCTCCTACAAACATCCCCTCCACTCCCGCGACCATGGTAGATGTCGTCCAGAGCAACCGTGGTAGTGATACCAGCCCCCATATGCAGATGGGTAGCCTGTCTGGGACAGGTGGACCCTCCAGGGCCGAGGCCCCCCGGAAGCCCCCTCAGCACAAGCAAAAAGACCACCCTCCAATCCAAGCCAGACCCCCACTCAATTGCGCCAATCTGCACGCCCCCACACCCAATCCTTAGAGACCATGTGGCCCCACGCCTGCTCCAACCAGGCACCGAAGGAGACCCCCCGACCAACTGAACAACTGACCGCCCTAGAAAAGCATTTCTGTTAATACATTTTAATTGTCAAATTTGATGTTTCCAATTGAGTTTTGGTACAAATTTTTTAGAGAACTTATAGAAAATGAAATATAAAATGACATTTTCTTTATAGTTTCATCTAAATTACAGTATGAGCCTAGCTGAAGAAGAAAAAGAAAAGAGGATAAAGTTGTAATTTTATTTTTGAATCAACTGACACGGCTAAATTGGGGAAATGAAAAAGCATTCCTGCTAATTACTTTTATTTTGAAATATGAGTAACATTTGCTTCCATAATAAAGAACAAGTCCTTTTTTTAAGTCATAAACATGTTGAACAAGATGGACAAGGGTACATGTTAAATCCACCAGGTGGCAGTATCATACTTTGATTATGTTCAATTTTAATCTCCAAACAAAAATGGAGGCAAGAAGAGGGAAAGCTGATGGATTTCTATAACTGTTTTAAATGTGTTGCTTTTGAACATACATAATTTGCAGGAGGATGAGGGGGTGCATGCAAGAACAGCACATGACAAGAACTGCATATTGCCACTTTGTAGGATATATGTCAAAATCAACAAGAGTAAAAAAGTGGTACAAACAAGGTAGAAAAAAAAGATAAAGGTAATCAGATATTTGTTGTGGACACAAAATCTCATTTGGTGAAAAAATGTTTTAACAGTAATATGACTTTCTGATTATTTGCTCTACAGAAATTTTGTTGTCATAGATTTTAATGAAAAATAAAATTGTATGTTTTTCCTCTTTTCCTAGGCCTGATAGCTGGATTACTCTGCTCTGATGTTTCTGTACAGACAGGGTTTGAAACTGTAATTGGCAGCGAGTGTTGCTGTCATTTCTCGTGTGATGGACTGCCGACCTGTCCCTGTCCTGTCACTTAATGCCAGCTGGGATTGATTCCAACCTCCTGGACTCCATAATGACGAGGAACACAGAAGAAGAATTTTAAATGACAGTGATGAGAGATTTATAAAATGAAAACAAATTTTCAAATTTCATAATCCACTTCAGGATATTCTTTTTTTTTAGCTTTTTAGAATCCAAGTTAGAAATAGCATTACAGCTTATTGAATAATGTTTGTCCTATGGATCTTATGTGCATGTATGGATTAGAAGCCGATTTAAGGTGAAGTTCCTTTCTACCTGTTGACCTTTTCCTTTCATTCAAAGTGTGTATCAGTTCTTTGTAAGATGAAAGATTGGGGTAAAGAATATAATTTGAGTGAAATGAAAATATTTCTGTTACAACTTTGAAAATAAACTGTGGAATACGTGATCAAAAGAGACACTATCCTCTCACTATACTGTCCTCTCTGAAATGTAACGTAGCTTTTAGTCAGATAGCTAGCTGAACTTTGTCCCAAACAAAACATGTGTCCTCTTTGGTGTTGCTTTCATAGGCATTCTTGATTTCTGGGGTACAAAGTGAAACTGTAAATATATAGAAATAAAATTATCATTACCGTCATTATCAGTATTTTTAAATACTAACGTCAAACAAGGAAATACGAATTTCTTGCTTTTATAAATTACACCTGGGACGCGCCCTTAACACATCTAACAGCATAGCATTCACAACGTCTTACTTTTTAAGTCCATTTCAAATCACTGAAAAACCAAGCATGATATCCCGAACTTCTTCAAACCCTCACTCAATACATACAAGTGTTGCTTCTGTGGGAGAATAGCCAAAAAGTTTGGCAGGTTTTGAGTGGGAGGCAGGCAGGACATCAGCTCTCTGCGTCAAAAAGGCATTTTTTCACGCCCGGGAAAAACTTTCCAGCACGTCCAGTAGGTGTGGTCTTGCCAAACTAAGAGCAGCGTTTTTTTTTGTAAGTCTAAACTATGTGGATGAGAGTTGCTATTGAACTGGTGAGTGACTGCATGGATGAAAAACTGAAGCGTTTGGCAAGACCTCTTTCTTGACTTTGTGTCAAATAACTGCTCACTTCACTGCGCATCTCTGCATCTGTTTCTGAATTCACACTTTTTTTTTTGTGTTGGCAGGTACAAGAAAGATGGTCCTGTGAACCATGTCTTCCTGGTTAACTGTGATGCTGGAACTGACCTGGATGCATGGTCTGCAGGGTTGTCTTGTGTACAAACATAGAACCACTGGTCTGGTTTTGTAGACTGATGGATGCATTGGACCCAATTTTGAACTTACACATGGAAGCTTTTGGTCTGATTATGAATATATCTGAGCACAACCTTGCTGTCACAAAAGAACTTTATTGAGTCCAATTTTAGGTCCAATTCATCTTGGATGAGGTTAGCAACTTCCACAGCCACTACCGCAGCACATAGTTCCAGCTGGAGAATTGTGGGCTGGGAGAGTGGAGCAAGTTTAGCTTTTACGCCACAGCTCCAATGACTTTCACTGATGCGTCAGAGAGCAGACATAGCTCTTTATGTTCAGCTTTGGAGAGTGATGTTGGAGTATATGGCCTAGGAATATGCAGCCTTTTAAACTCATGCAAAGAATCTCTCCACAACTCCCCCAGTTTAAGCTTTTCTTCTGGGAGGGGAGCATCCCAATCAAACTTGTCAGCACAGACCTCTCTCAGCAGATGTTTACCTTTAATGGTTACAGGGGCAAGCATGCCTGGAGGTTCGAAAACACTGTTGACAAAACTCATCTGCGTGTGAAAGGTTTTGTGTCTTCAGATGTTTTGAAAGTGAAGGTGTCTGTAGTAGTTACCCATAACAAGCCCAAACGGCGTTGCACAGATGTAGCCTCTCCACTGAGTTCCAGATCTGTAAGGATTGCTCGGTCTTCCAGTACGAATGCTTGCAGAACAGCGTCACTGTTTGAAGCATAATTGCGCAACCTCAAATTTGATTCCCTGAGGGAGGCTTGGGTTCTCTTAAGGAGACTAATGACTCCCTCATTTGTAGGCGCACTGATGAGGACATCATCAACATAAAAATGACACTCAACGAACGTAACTGTGTCTGCTCTGTATTTCTGTGTACCTTCATGGATGGCTTTTCTGAGTCCGTCGATAGCCAAGGAGGAAGATGGGCTATTCCCGAACACATATACCCACATTCTATAATCGATAATCTTTTTGGACACATCGTTGTCTTTGTACCACAAAAATCTCTGGTAATTCTGGGGATCACTTCAAATAAAGAAGCAGTGGAACATCTGCTGAATGTCTGCAAGTGCAGCCACTTGTTCTTTATGAAAACGGATCAAGGTTCTACAAAACAGAGACTGATGTTAAGAGACATCCCTAAATACTTTGCACTGGAGTCAAATACCACGCATATGTTGTCTGGTTTCTGTAGGTGACAGACTCCAAAAGTCAGAAGATACTAGCACTCCTCATTTTCTCTTAGTGGTGGGGCAACTTCTGCATGATCGTTCTGAAAGATCTTTTCCTTAAACTCAAGAAACTGATCTTTCACTTTTGGTTTTCTTTGTAAAGTTTTTCAGTGAGTGAAGTCAACACGGGGCATACTCACGGATATTGCAGAGAAACTGGCGCTGAGGTCAGAAAGGAAGGCGTGCCCCCCCACTGGTTTGAGTCATTCCTGAACATTTCTGCATCCAATATCTGCAAGAAGATTGTGTCTTCTATGGACAGACCAATTTTGTTGTCTGAAGCCGTCTCGTTAAAAGTACTGTGTCCTAAACGCTCAACTGATGCACTACTGAGTTTCTTCCTTTCCTCTCTGCTGTGGCAGGCATTTTCGATCAGTCTAATGGAGCTGTTGCAGGGTCTACATGTAGATGGGCATCTGTTTTCCAACACGTTGGTCCTGTATGTGCTTATTGTTGATTTATGAGAGTTTCCCAGACAAACATCTCCAATCAGGACCCATCCTAGATCCAGTCTTTGGGCGAAAGGAGCATTGTGCAAACCATTTACTTGCTGGCGGACATTGTGAACTCTGAAAATATCTCTTCCAAATAAGGTCAGGATTTCCGCTTTGGAGTTAAGCTCTGTAATGTACTGTGATATTTTTCTCAGGTGAGGGTGACAGCGGGCTGCGTCTGGGATGGGGATTTCTGAGCGGTCATTCAGTATCTCATTGCATTTAATGAATGACAGAAGTGAGAGGACAATTTTTTCGATCAAAGGATTCAATCTGGAAAACCTCTGCTTTGCGTCCAGACGTTTCAAATGGCCCAGCACACGTTTTCAGTCTGTACGGGACAAATTGGCTTTTGAGGTTAAACAGTTCAAAGAAGTCTGAGCAGACCAGTGAACGGTTGCTTTGGTCACCCAGAATTGCATACTTGTTTGCTGCTTTTTCATGATGGCCTTGCTGAGAAACTTGGACCAGACAGATGCACTGTGAACTTACCATTGAATTGGTGAGGATTTGTTCCTCCTCCCCACCATTGTTTGTTGGGGTAGTAGGCCTTGTGGAAACTTTGGGCATTGCGTTGGCATGTATTGTTGTGTCGTGGCGGTCACTATCGCACTCTGAGAACTTTACCACGGCTTTTCAGTGGTGACTGGTTGAGGTACAGCATTTAAAATAAATAAAATTGAGTTGAATTAAAACAGATTTGCAGAAATATGAAACGTTATCTTTTTGCATTTTTGGATTGTTTTGATTAAAAGATTTACAATGGAGAAACAGAGAAGTAAATCAGAGTTCATCAAAAATATTTGCAGCGATTAAAGCATTGTGCTTCTTAAAGAAACATATTTGTTATTCCTGTTATGTAATGAAGCAGTGTTTCTATTAGCCATTAGCACTGTTTAGCCCAGGGGTCAGTAACATTTATGACATGAGGTGCCAATTTGAAATTTTCTCCTTTGTAACTGTGCCAGTACCAACTATAATGCAAACTCTGCTGGTGTTTACCCTTCAGCCTGTCCTTCCAGGGATCGCCACAGTGAATCAGCTTTCACTGAATTGCAAAGGTGGTTTTTACAACTGCTGACACAACCCTGTATATTTAAGGCGCAGGGAGACCACGTTAGGTATGGTCTTATCTTATCTAAGGATAATGGTCTAAGGGTCTTAACTAAGGATCCTCACTGAATTTAGCTCATTGCACAAGGTCTTACACCAAGCCAACTTAGCTATCCAGTCACCTTTAACTATACTGCAAACGTTATTACCATATACCTTCCAATAGTAGCCGGGATGTTTATTTTCAAAAAATGTCGGCGTTATTAGAGACAAGCATTTATTGGAGATGAGTATTTATTTCATCACAGACAGAATGATGATGGTTAATAGGTTAATTTTGCTGTGCAATTTGGTCACAAAATGCAGAAATCAGAAGGATCATTTCAGGATTTATTGAAATGATGAAAACAATTTATTCTGTTCTGATTAGCACTAGCTGTGAACATTTATTTTCTCTTTGAGTCAGCAATCTCCGTATAAAAATTACTTTGTTTCATGCCGATCATTTTCCTGGAGACCTTTCCCTTTGCTCAGTAATCCATGTTCAAAACAGTTCCTTTTTGCTGCTTTCTCTGCTCACCAGGAAACCAGGCTTGCTGATTTTCTTTGTGTCTGCAGCCTGTCCACGGTTTAGGATTCATCCCAAAATTGCATACATACATACTACATACAGCTAGCAGCTAATGTTTTTAGCCTGTTAGTTACACAGACGATGTCTGAGTGTATCTCATTTACTATACATGAAGACATGGATGATGTTAAGAGATCTGGTTGATTTGTTTTGAAAGGCTCTACAAAAACATCAGTGATCATGCCTCAATGTTTGGGTTCATGAAAACATTTAGAATCTCCTACAAGCTACATAGAGCTTCTCTCCACTGGGTCTGAACGGTTGCTCTACTGTGTTTCTCTCTTAAGGAGTTTAACGGCTTTGTCCTGCAAAGGGCAAAAATAAAAACAAGAATAAAATGAGGGTACCTCTTTTGAGGAGTCAATGAAAATAAAGTTCAGGAGGCCCGAGCAGACTGCTTTCCCATCCCGTGCCAGCTCTCTGTCTGGCTGCCATCTCCTCTCCCGGTGGCCCATAGCGAGAGCGTGTACCCGCCTTGGTCCAACAGCAGTAGACTGGATGGGCTCGGGAAATCTTGCTGCCCCGAAAGGGATCCATTGGGGTAAGAAAAAGTTTAGAACTAGTGAATGATCCACTATAAACACCAGGAAATGGGTTTGCTACTTTTCTTTCTGCATCTGTCTTCGCACCTTCACCAATCTGCTTGCGCCATTCTCTGACAGATCTCAGCCCCCACCTTCTCCCTATACAGCACTCCTGCAGGGGGGTGGGGATGTTGGTCTTAAAGGAGCCCGGCCACTATTAGGGACCGGCGTCTATTACAACTAACACCTGTTAGACCCAGCTTTTATTGGAGACCAGCGTCTATTAGAGACCGACCATTACTGGAAGATATATGGTGCAAAGAAGTACAAAAACATTTCAATATATCTGAAAAATTTTGTAATAAACAAACAGCAGGTAAAATAGGTTTTTTGAACATATTTTGGCATTAACTCAAAAAAGTGTTTTTATAAAAATATTGCACAAAGAAAACAGGCCAAAGTTTAAATAGAATTACAACTATGTTTGTTTAAAAATCAAAAGTAATGCATTTGTGTAACGTAAATGCTCCTACCATGCTTGTATACAATGTGAATAAAACGAGGAGGTTTAGAGCATTGAGTAGACTGAAGTTCCCAAGCAATGTCAGTCCTCTGTTACTGAACTTATGCATGCACATGTATTTGCACTTGCTGGAGGTCAGTGAGTGAACTGGGTGTGAAACATTTGCCTTACCAAAGCATGATGCTGATTAAATTAACTCCCACTCCTGCATTCTCCCTTCCACAAGCTGTGTCAACCTTACAGTAGAGGAAAGCAGAAAGAAGATGCTGACAGTGGCAGCAGAGACAAAGGCACACACACAGAGCACTTTAACTGCTGTAAGCTCTGAGCCTTTTAACAACATCCTTTTGAGGGAAAGCTCTTTCAGCGACAGTCAGAGAAGCAAACGTTAAAGAATAATTAATGAACCGTGTCTATGAGGTAAGATAGCTGTCAATAAGAATACAACTTTTCTTTGTCTGGAAATGGAATTTTTCATGTTAACAAACTGTCAAAAATATGTCATGGCGTCACAGACATATTCATGGAATCCTGGAACATCTACTCTTCAAACTGCGCATGCGTGTTTTACTATTAAGTTTTCTATTTTCTATTTCTAAGTTCTTTTAAACTAATAATCGAAAAATAACAAAAACTAATTTTTTAGAATGTTTTGATCTCATAACGGGAAATTATCTTGATAGCTATAACTCTGTTAAAAAGTGAAAAAACAGATCAAAATACAGAGATGTCTGACCGCATTTTGTGGTTGTCTTTCTCCAACAGCCGATTGTGTGAACTGTGCTGCAGCTGATCATTTTAGACCCAGAAGTGATGAAAACAGCTAAAAAGGAAGTAGCATGCCACTTCACTCATTAGGTGTAAAAAAATAAAAAGTAAAAAAAATCAAAATAATGTCTGTCAAAATTGGTTGATTTTATGACAAAACAAAAACAACTAAGCTAATTCGAAGCTAAAGCAGACTAATTGAACAGAATACCCAACTTTCTTTCCGTTTCTGATTTTTCTTTCTTTCTTTTTAACTGTTGCTATTTTTCATGATTCTATGCAAGGCAAAGTAGACCCAGATGCTAGGAGCCCAGAAGTACTACTTCAAGCCGATGGAGATGAGAAAGATTTTATTGTCCATGAGGTGACTGATGGACTGCAGCTGAGTCTAATGGTAGAAGGGTGTCGGAAGTTGGAGTTTGAACTCATCTTGTGGTATTGTGTGGCAGGGCCCAAGAGCAGCGGAACGAGAACTTGGAGGTAAGTCTTTGGATGATTGCACTGCGGTTGCGTAAAGGTTGGTAGAGCAGTTGGCGAGGAACCAGGCTGTGGTCGTAGAGATGGACCTAGGACGGTACATGAATCCTGGATATGAGAATGGTAGATGAGGAAGAGCAAGGAGACATAAGCATAGATGGTGAACAGACAGATTTAGGCTTAATTAAAATAATTTAGGCTTAATTAAATCTCAGCATGCGGCTTTAAATGATATTTGATGTGTTCTTTTCAATTCAAACTGAATTAGAATGGACCCTACATGTTTCAATGCTGCTGCGTATTCTAGCAGTCGCAGCAGTGACTCTAAAAATACCCAGTGGGCAACTGATGTTGAAATTATGTCAAGTCAACATCAAAGCTCGGCATCAAATTGATCAGAAACAAGTTGAATGTGCAATTCAAATTGACGTCAAAACTTTAATATCAATTTGACATCATTGTCCAGTAGACAGTTCAAATCAACATCAATCCTTGACATCAATTTGAGGTCAAAACTTTAATGTTAGTTTGACATTATGATATTTATCTCTTTTTGATGTCATGTGAATTTTAAATTTGGATCAATAAATTAACAATACTAACTTACTCAAAAAATCATTTGTTGGGTGAACATAAGAAATAAAGAAATACATTTTTATTGCTATATTAACACATTTGATTTAGATGGAAATAATTTTTCCTATGTTCACACAACAAATTATTTTATAATATATATCATATATTTTATAAAATTCCATTAAACCATTTGTTGCATGTTTTATACTTCTGTTATTAGTTTTATTAATGAATTGCTCCAAATTTAGAATTCACTTGACATCAAAAAGGGGTGAATATCAAGATGTCAAACTGATATTAAAGTTTTGATGCCAATTAAGTCCACTAAGGGAATAGGCCGCCATGGCCCGGTTTATCAAACCATCTTCCCTTTGCTTAGCTCTGTGGAGTAGTAAGTACATGTTATGGATATAATGACAGTTGGTAGTGAGGTAGACAGCAGTAAGTTAAATAGTCTCTGATTGCTAGCTAGCCTGGCAATAATCCTGTCCAAAGAGGAATGTTTTAAGCTTAACTTTGAATGTAGAAACTGTGTCGGTCTCTCTTACATGAGCTGGAAGCTTATTCCATAAAACAGGAGCTTGGTGGCTAAAGGCTCTACCTCCAACTGTGCTTTTAGAAATTCTAGGAACCACAAGCAGTCCTGCACTTTGTGAGTTAAGTGTTCTGTTTGGTTGGTAAGGCACTATGAGATCTCTCTTCTCTATGTGGTCATTCTGGTCAGGTTTAATGGATAAATACAACTGTGTATCATCCACCTAACAGCATGTAAACCATAAACAGTATGGGTCCTAGAACTGAGTCCAGTGGGACTCCGTAGCTAACTTCAGTGTAATGAGAGGAATGTCGATTAGCATTAGCAAACTGGTACCTATCAGATAAATAGAATTAAAACCACTGGAGGGCAAATCCTTATCTGATCCCTATGTCATGCGTAGTACTGGCCTTTCAGTTTTTAATCATTTTGAAGGGAGGAAACAAAAGAAAAAGCCATTTGGCGGATTGAGTTTTCATTTTATTTTTGAGTCAACGGAGGCAGCTGTGTTTTGAAAATGAAACAGCATTTCCGGTATAGGCTTTTATTTTAGAATATGAGTCACAATTGCTTCCATATGTCTAAAGGTACTGCGTGGGTGTGGCTAACCTACAATACTTTCTCAATATTTAGATTTATCATTATATAAAAAAAGCATTTATTTTGACATTTATTGTGTTCTTATAGACCATTTATATTTTACATTTAACATTTACATATAAATTTTGCATTTATGTTTCACAACGTTTACTTTTATACTAATCATTAAAAAAAACATATTTCAAAATAATGGAAGATTTTTTGTTGTAAATACTGACACGAATGTTGACATATGTGAGTCTGATAAAACTCTAATCGAATTGCTATTTGCAGAACTTTCAGAGTTGGAGCCCTGTAGCTTCACGCTTATTGTTCTGGTATAACAGTGAACCCATTCAAACAGGTCTCAGCTGAAACACCTCTCTGAATAACACTGGAAAAAGTCTGAAAATGGTGCTGAGGAGGTACATGATGGGAAAGACCCTACTAACAGACCGTATAGTGGGACAAAAGAGGTACAGAGGAGGTACAGAAAAGGCGTGTGAGGGCGTCAGTCCAACCCCCCACCCCCCGCCACCAAATAAACACACACACACATCTTAGGCAAAATCCAAATGTGTTCACTAAACTCTTCTCACAACATCCTAACAGTGGTTAGTTTTACCATCAGCTTAAACCGGAAGTGACTTTCTTATAGCTGAAAGCCTGATAAGATCCTTCCCTTTTTAAAATCTCTCTTCATTATTTTGTCACGTGATGCCTTATGTTGCATTTAAGCCAAAGGCAGACCAGGGACCATCAGGAGGGTAATTCAAATGCTGTTTTGGTCAACTCTATTAAGTATAATCCTCTTAACATGCCACAGGTAAATGCAGCACCCGACCGCTACTGAGAAGGAAAGTCGTCACAACGAGGGTTTTCAGCCTCATGTCAGCAGAGGAGACACTAAAGCTGTCGCTGAAGAGGAAAATGGAGAATATTAAATAGGCAACTTGGATGATTCACATGTGAAAGGCTAAAAATTTGCACCTTGCAGAGTTTTAGAGACTTGACTAAATACATTAAGGCACGTGCATGAGGGTGTACCACAGATAAAAAATGAGAAAAAAAAATCATGACAGTATAAGAAAATAGTTGAACTTAAAAAATGACAATTTGAAGAGGTAAAAGAGAAAAAAAATGATTCCAAGATTTTCTTAACCAAAGCATTCATATCTGCAGGTGTTCTTATTTTTCTAAGCACTTCTAAGTCATACAGTGAACCTAGTTTAAAGAGCTGTGACTTTCACAATTAAATTCAGAATAAACTTTTTTTCTGAAAGTACCTTGAAACACAAGATAGAAAAAACACACAAGCACCATTCTCTGTTCTTTCAAAGGTGCAAAATCAGAGAAAAGGATGCATGGTGCTTTGATAAAGTCACTTTCTACTCCACACAACTCAATGACTACATCCATGAATTTTCTTAACCTGCTTTATCCTTTCTGGGGTCACAGGGTTGCTGTAGGCTGTCCCCGTCACTGTTGGGCGAAGGCAGAGTACCTTCTGTATACATTCATTGCCATACACACTCACACATGAATGAATAAAATGGGTTTATTTTGGTTGTCATTGTTCACAAAGAAAAGAAACAACAAAGGATAACTATACAACCCTATTAATCACAACCAAAAAAGGATTGGGCTGAAACAACCCGCTTGTACCAGCCCATCCTGAACATCACAATAACTTAACAATTCAGACATAACATATTCATTTCTTGCCTTTTGGTACTGTGGTGATTGAACCTTCACCACCACCTAGGTGTCAGTATTTGTTTTTTTTTTCTATTATGACTTTGTTTACTTAAAGTAAATTAACAATGGGTGCACACATTTGATTAATTTGTTTTAAGTAAAAAGACAGTTGATTCATTTGTTTTGTTTGTCTCTGTAAGGGGGGTGGGGGGTGGGGGGTGGGGGGTGGGGATTCTGGTCAGGCCTGTTTAGGTCAACTCCACTTGTCTTCATGTGGTTATTCCCCCCTGTTGTACGTGCATGTCTTTAGTCCTTGGAAAATGCATTGTTTTGTAGTTTTTATCGTTTTTTTTTTTTTTTTTTTTTTAAAAGCAACAAATATTTACATTTTTATATAAGAAACCCACTTTTGTCCACTGACTAATTGCGAACCCTCACAGGTACCATATTTTCTAATTATACCAATGCATATTTTTTTATGGTTGCATATTTTAATTTTTTTCCTACATTTTTACAAGTAATTAACTAATTTTAATTCATCAAGTTCATTCCAGAGTTTGACTCCTACAATAGAAACACATCGTTGCCTGACATTGGTTCGTGCTTTACCTGACTCAAACTGTAGTAAACCTCTAAAGTTATATAAAACATTTCGTAATTTAAAAAAATGATTGCACGCTAACAAGGTCATTATTCACTGCTCGGTAAAACATTTCTAGAATTCTCAATTTAACTATGTCCTCAATTTTTATTATATCTGATAAAAAGTTCATTTGATGGATCACTGAATCCAACTTTATGAATAATTCGTACTACCCTTTTTTGTAATTTAATTATCATGTCGAAACATGTTTTACAGGAATTTCCCCAGATTTCTGAGCAGTAAGATGCGTATGGAAGCACAAGTGATGAATATAATATATGTAAACATTTCTTATTTAAGAGATGTTTGGTTTTATAAAGTTTACTGAGGGTTTTAGAAATTTTACTCTTAATATGTTGTATATGTGGCTTCCAGCAAATCAGATAATCTAAAATCACCCCTAAAAATCTTGTTTCATGAACTTGTTCAATTTGAACACCATTCCAGTACAATTTTAGATCAAAGTTTATTTTACTGGATCCAAAAATCATATTTTTTTTTTTTTTTTTCGTTTAACGATAACTTATTCATATCAAACCAACTTTTAAAGCGTATCAGCTCTCTCTCGACTTGCGGTATTAGGTACGTGATGTCACGTCCAGAACAAAGTAAGTTAGCATCATCAGCAAACATAATTAACTTCAGTAACTTAGATACTTCACAAATATCATTCAATTAAAGAATAAATAATTTTGCCCCCAAGACAGAGCCTTGCTGGAGTACCCCATGACAAAATGTTTGTATGAGAAACTGTTCCATTAATTTCGACATACTGTAATCTATTGTTTAAGTAACCTTTTAACCAACTATTACCCACCCCTCTAATCCCATAATAATCACACTTCTTTAAAGTAAATTATGGTTAATAGTATCGAATGCTTTCCGTGAGTCGATGAAAATACCAACTGCATTATCTCTATCTACTGCTGATGTTACATTTTCTATAAAATCCGTAACTGCTAGAGATGTGGATCTTTTACTACGAATCCGATATTGTTGCTCACATAAAATACAATTTTTTCCAGAAACCTTTCCAGTTGTTGAACAAACAATCTTTCTAGTATTTTGGAAAATTGATCCAAAAGTGAGACTGGCCTGTGGTTGTTTACTATTTGTTTTTCACCGTCTTTATAGATTGAGAGCACTTTGGTAACCTTTATTTTCTCAGGAAATGTTCCTGTTTCAAGTGATCTATTGCAAATATAAGTGATGGGCTCAACTATACAATTAATCACCTCTTTAATCACTGACATATTATCACAATCTGTTGATTTCTTATTCTTACTTTTTCTGACAACTTCTAATACATCGCTTTCACACACTGCCCTTAGGAACATTGAATCCTGTTTGATGTCAAAATCAAATTTTTCATCAGTCGTGTAACAAAGTCGCTGAGGTGCGTGGATTCAAAAGCAAACGATTTATTTTGCAGGGGCAAGACATGGCGAAGTCAGGAAGCAGGCAAGGATCGTAACAGAGGAGCTAGGCAGGAGTCGAGGAAACAAGGAACAACGCTTGGACAACGCAAGGAGGTAGACACAGAGCAGAGCTTATAACTGGTGGGGGTGACGACGGAATGAGGATCAGCTGGGAGGACGGGAACAGGATGCAGTGCATGCAGGGATATGTAGTAAGGAAGCAGACGGCGATCTGAACTCAGGTGAAGGTTCCCTTTGGTGGTCAGAGGTTGATGTGACTGAGTGAAACCTGACAAGTAGTTGGTTTGTTGTATTTGGTCTGCTAATTTTGGACCCACATTAACAAAAAAAGTATTAAATTAATTTGCAATTTCTTGTGCATTATTGTGCATTACATTTATTGTATAATTTCTGATTAAAATAACGGTTCACTGTTTTAAATTAATGATCAGAACCATAAACTCAGTTTAAAGTGTTAACTTACATCTAAAAGTGAAATTATCTCCAACTCCAGGTCCCACTTCAAAGTCCACCATTGCTATTAAAAATGATCAGGGTTTGGCTGCAATGCATCTTGGGATATGAAGGGCATAGAAGGAAACACCTGAACAATCCTTGAAATCCGTAAAAAGAAGGCCGTATTCGCCAACCGCATTTTAAGCAGTCGCTGAATTTGGACAGCACTTGTCCTGGCGCTGTGACGTCACTGGCCGACAAATGTAGCCCCGGAAGGACGCAGCACCCGAATTTGGACACAGCCCCTGTGAAATTGACAAGTGAGAACAGCCCCTTCCAGGAAGAATCTGTGCTGCCAGGACGGACTATTGCACACACCTACTTTCTCCATGGAGCTGACAATGATTTGGATTTTACATGCACAAAACCAATATTTCTTCGAACTGTGTCCTGGCTGTAAATGATACTGGTTTCCAATTGTGGCGAGGCTTCTTTACGATCACACTCTTTTCTGGTGGAGGTGCATAGATAGTTAGCAACAATTTAGAAGAACTGGCTTGAACATGGATTAAAAATGAGAAGTGAGTGTCTCCATGGAAAATGATTGGCATGAAAGCAAAGAGAATTTTTGATACAGAGATTGATGATGCTTCAAAGAGAAATAAACGTTCACAGCCTGTGCTGATCAGAACAGAACACAATGTTCTCATCATTTCAATAAATCCTGAAATTTTCATCTGGTGTTGTTGCCTGCATTTTGAAACCGAATTTCTCCACAAAATGAACCCATTAACCATAACCATTCTGTCTGTGATGGAAAAACACCAGTCTCCAACTGACAGCTGTCTCAAAAAAACGGCCACATTTCTGGAATAATTACCGGAACTACTCTTGGAAGATTTTGTTTAGTTTTGTGGGTGAAACGCAGACATGCTGCCAAGGCTGGCTATAGGTTGATTTCATGAATTGGGAAGCACTCACAAGGAGCAAAAGGTGGTGCTTCAGTGATCGACTCGTCTTACTTCCGGGTACGAAAAGAGCTCATGAAAATAACTCATATTTCATAAATAATGTATTTTTCATTGTGCCAACGGTAATATATTAAAATTAATGGATGTAGTTAAATCTGAAAGTTTTAAGAAAACCATGATATTGGCCCTTTAAATTAGGCTGTAAAAAAGATTGAACAGCCCTCGCAACCTTCTGCCCCCAGGGCAGCTCAAGCCCTCCATGGCCAAGCTGTAGACTCGTACGCCCTTCTTCACTCTTCAATCAATCGTCCTCTCTGATCCTTCCTGCCATCAGTCTATGAGAAAATAGACACCATAACCCCTCCCCTCTACCAACCCCATGATCCTCACAATCAGCTCAAGTTTGCACATGATCGATGACAGTGCTTATTCTCACTCTCAGCACCAATCATGGAGCTCCGCCCCCTCTTCAATTATCTTCAGGAGGCCGCTTGGGGCCCAGGTAAAACACTGTCATACAAATCAGAATAGAATAGAATAAATGTTATTGTTCCAGCGAAAGGGAAATGACATTAATTCAAAAATGTTCTAGCTAGATGCATGGCAGAGAACAACCTGTGAGCGAGCTTTTGAGTCATCATGGGCGCCTCAGAAATTGTGATAGCTCAAATATATAATATTGTTTTCATTACCCAACCTTACAGTATTTTTATCTGAGATGATGTTTGTTGCAAAAGTACATTTTTGAGCTTTCCTCAATAAGCAGGCTTTTTAGGAACCCCAAACACACCACTGAAGGAAGTCCAACGTGACAAAATCTAAAGATCTAAACATTGCTTAACAGCTACAGTACATGATGGTATTCAATTTAGGTCCAGCCAAAGCTTGAATGTGATTTTGCAAGGTTTGAGTCAGTGCTACTGGGAGATTTTGAATCAAGCAAAATGTTGGCAAAGACTCCATTGCCCCAATACAAACATTTGTAAGTAATTAAAGACCCACTCCAATGAATATTGTGTTTTTGGTGTTTTTTTAACATGTTCTCTTAGCCTTTTTTTATGATGGAAGACTTTGGGGTAAGGAAACAGTCAGTAAGAAACGCGTTCATACAGAAAAAGTTGTATTCAAAAATGAAAAGTTGTGCACAACTTTGCAGAAAAAGTAAGAATACAACCTTTAGTTTTACATTTCACGTGTGTTTTGAATACAATACGGATTTCTCCTGTTAAATCGCTGTCAAAAATACATCACGGGGTCACAGGCATAAACATCGAATCAATGAACATCGATTCAACAGAAAGAGCATGATAGAATTAAACTTTTTAGAATGTTATTGATCCCCTGGCGGGAAAATTATCTTGCCCCATTATCCAGCTCTGCTGGAAAAAAATATGTCTAAACAGCCAAGTCTTGCCACTTTTTTTTTGGCCAGGCGACATCAGTGGAGCGTGAAAACAATGAAACGGACCCAGAAGTGGTGGCAAAAAAAGAGATAATAATAAGTAAAAGACATCTTAACAAGAGAATGAAAATTGAAACACCCGAGCGGAGCCCTGTCTCTCTGCTGCTGCCTGCCGTGCTGGTGTTGTGCATAGAGTGAAGTCGTACGTCTGCTATGTCTTTCTAGGCTGCTTTTTTTCTGGTTCTAAAACGACCCTCCGCTGCCTTTACACGATCGACTGTAGTAGCCATAAAATGGCTGAAAACCAAAAATAATAATTAATCTATTTTTTTAATCTATTTTATCCAATTTTCTACAGAGTTATGGCTATATATATATATATAATTGGATAAAAAAAAATCCTGAAAGTTCAATTTAATTTTTTTTTAATAAATAAACTTTATCACACATGCACAGTTTGAAGAACTGGTGCTCCGGGACTTGATGTTTATGCCTGTGTCCCCGTGATGTATTTTTGACAGTGATTTAACAGGAGAAATTGGTATTCAAGAGAAATACAAATCGTATTCAAAGCAGACATGTGAAACATGTAAAACTGTAAAGGCTGTATTCATATTTTTTTTTTGCAATCTTGTGCACAACTTTGTATTTATTAATACAACTATTTCTTTATATACACTGAAGAAAATGGCAGTGCAATTTACTTAAAAAAACTTGTAACAATTTCCACGCAGAAATCCTTAGTAAATATTAAGGGAAAAAATATAAGTACATTTTACTTAAAGGAATGTATTAGTATTCAGTGAAGTTCTCAAGTAAACTTTACTTAAAATGGTCTGTTATTGCCATTAAAATAAGGCTAAATCTTACCATTCTACCATAGAAAATTTTATTTAAAGTGAAATTGCATTATTGCATAATATGGCCTATTGAAATCCAGGCTGTATTTCAGTAATGTTTAATTACATTTTTGTTTTGCTTACCTACATTTCTTAAACCATAGTCATTGTACTTTTAGTAATTTTTATTTAGATTGTATTTTCAATTGTGCTTGCTTTTGTTTGTAGTACTTAAAATATATTTCAATTGAATAGTTTGCTATGTTTGAAACAAGAAAAGACAACAGATACTTCAACAGCAGCAATTTAATTTTTTGCTTTGAACATTCTCTTCTGAGACAGCAAGGTTGTTAGGAGCTTGAATCCTCCTGCTTGGTTTGAACAAACAAACTCAATCTGCACATCTGCACACTAAGTACATCGAACTGTTAATGCCCAGACAATGTTTTCCCAAAACATAAACTCTTACAGGTCAGTCAAATAATAAATCTTAAAAGGAAAAATATGACCAAAAACTTTTTTTTCTTAAATGTGATTTGGCTTTTCCTAACATGAACATAACTCACACAACTCATCACTGTAGAAAATATTTAGAAAATGTAACAATGTTGAAATAAAACTTCAGTAAAAGAAATGTTTGCCTAAAACATACATTTCTTATGCAGAGACAGCAATTTGGGAGACATTTTAAGGGAATCAAGCTCAAGAAAGAGCTTTTGAAAACTCAAAAACTTCAAATCTGTGGCATGGTGGTCTCTTTGACAACATCCTGTCAAAACATATTTGCCCTTAGATGAAATGTAAAGTACATACGGTACGTTGTTTAAACATAAAATATCACTGAATTGAAAAAAAACGTAAGGCAGTCTCATTCTAATATACTGTAATTTTTTTTTTCTACAAAGGTTTGAACTTTAAAAAAGTTTGAAATCTAACACAAAATATACGGTTCGAATCGTGTCACGGTTTTTGAGTCACGGCTCAGACCATTTTTTGGATCATTAAAATGGAAAGAAAATAAATGAATAAATAAAAGCCTATGATTTATTTTTTTAAAGCTTCAAAAGACATTTTTTCAAGCACATGCAAAAAACTGCTTGTATTATAACATCAAAATATTTATTAAAAAAATCCTCAGGATGGCCAAATAAACAAAATGCATTAGACCGTGCATCTAGAAGAAAAAAGGAACAACATTTGATACAAAAAATAAAGTAAGAGAAGCATATACATACACATATACACACACACACACACACACACACACACATATATATATATATATATATATATATATATATATATATATATATATAGTTTATTTTTTTGTCCTCATTTATGTACACACAGCACTCCATATTGACAAGAAACAGAATGTTTGACATGTTTTGCTGATTTATTAAAAAAGAAAAACTGAAATATCACATGGTCCTAAGTATTCAGACCCTTTGCTCAGTATTTAGTAGCAGCACCTTTTGATCTAATACAGCCATGAGTCTTTTTGGAAAGATGCAACAAGTTTTTCACTCCTGGATTTGGGATCCTCTGCCATTCCTCCTTGCAGATTCTCTCCAGTTCTGTCAGGTTGGATGGTAAATGTTGGTGAACAGCCATTTTCAGGTTTCTCCAGAGATGCTCAATTGGGTTTAAGTCAGGGCTCTGGCTGGGCCATTAAAGAACAGTCACAGAGTTTTTGTGAAGCCACTCCTTGTAGCTGTGTGTTTAGGGTCATTGTCTTGCTGGAAGGTGAACCTTCAGCCCAGTCTGAGGTCCTGAGCCCTCTGGAGAAGGTTTTTGTCCAACATATCCCTGTACTTGGCTGCATTCATCTTTCTTTTGCAACCAGTTGTCATGTCCCTGCAGCTGAAAAACACCTCCACAGCATGATGCTGCCACCACCATGCTTTACTGTTGGGACTGTTCTGGACAGGTGATGAGCTGTGCCTGCTTTTCTCCACACATAGAGCTTAGAATTAAGGCCAAAAAGTTCTATCTTGGTCTCATCAAACCAGAGAATCTTATTTCTCACCATCTTGGAGTCCTTCAGGTGTTTTTTAGCAAACTCCATTGGGGCTTTCATGTGTTTTGCACTGAGGACAGGCTTCAGTCGGGCCACTCTGCCATAAAGCTCTGACTGGTGGAGGGCTGCAGTGATGGTTGACTTTCTACAACTTTCTCCCAACTGCATCTCTGGAGCTCAGCCACAGTGATCTTTGGGCTCTTCTCCCCTGATAGTTCAGTTTGGCTGGACGGCCAGCTCTAGGAAGGGTTCTGGTCGTCCTGAACATCTTCCATTTAAGGATTTTGGAGGTCACTGTGCTCTTAGAAACCTCAAGTGCAGCAGATATTTTTTTGTAACCTTGCCACAATTCTGTCTCTGAAGTCTTAAGGCAGTTCCTTTGACCTCATGATTCTCATTTGCTCTGACATGCACTGTGAGCTGTAAGGTCTTATATAGACAGGTGTGTGACTTTCCTAATAAAGTCGAATCAGTAGAATAAAACACAGCTGGACTCAGATGAAGGTGTAGCATCATCTCAAGGATGGTCAGAAGAAATGGACATCACCTGAGTTAAATATGAGTGTCACGGCAAAGGGTCTGAATATTTAGGACCATGTGATATTTCAGTTTTTCTTTTTTAATAAATCTGTAAAAGTGTCAAAAATTCTGTGGGTTTTTCTGCCAATATGGTGTGTTGTGTGTACATTAATAAGGAGAAAAATGAACTTAAAGGATTTTAGCAAATGACTGCAAAGAGGGAAACATTTAAGGAAGTCTGAATACTTTCCATACCTACTGTATACATCAAAGCTACTCACTCAGTCATATAATTTCAATGATGTGGCTACGAAAGAAGTTCAGAAAACATTTGACGGTTGCTCCTCCCACACACAGCTGGGATGGTTGACGCGAATTTGACGCACAGACTAGTGTGAATGCATCATTAGACGTTAAAACATATAACTATTATTGAATCCGCAATCATCAGCAAAACCGCAAACTAATAATTTACTTGGTAATCCTTGACAAGTTGTTCTCCAGACTCTCCAAGGAACTCCATCAAGCAACGGATGACTGTGTCACGTCTTCCTTCCACGCGCTGCTATTTAAAGAGACAAAAGAGAAATTTTCTGTCATGTCAAATGATTACAAAATGTCCAAAGTGTTCTCCGAACCGAAAATACATTTGGTTAACAATCATATTTGCCTATTGACTTATATCCGTATAGAGGTACACATATTAAGGTGTTTGAAATGGTGTTATAATTATTAGAAAGAGTTACAAAATACACATATCCCCTTTATTGAGGGCCAGCCATTTCTGATGATAAAAAAAAAAAATCACTTCAAAATACAAGCAGTGGTGTGCGAAGACATGTACACACTGGAACAGAGTCTGAGTCTGTCCCCAGTCTGTCACAGAACCCATGGAGCTTGAGCGATTGTGCTCACTGCGCCGCACCTGGTCAGCAGAGCTCGTTTGCTTGTTAGAGCCGGACCATGCGAGACTTGCTAACAGGCGGGAAGACCGCTGTGGCTTCAGGAGGCAGTCTGCTAGGGCCTCCTAAACTTAAAAAATAATTTCCAAATTTATATAATAAATTTCTGTCTGAATCCAGTTAAAACCGTCACACGTTTCTGCTCCTTTATCAGCCAAATGCTACACAAAAGTGAATAAACAGGAGTGACAGGCGGGGGAGGGCTAATAAACGTGGCTAATTTAGCGCCAACATGCATCCTTGAAATTAACCAAACAGGAAAAAAAATGTGCCAGAGAGGCGAGTATGAGAGGAGGCTAACGAGGTAACGATGGATTAATTTTAAACGGTGAATTCCAATTTTTTTCCACTTCACAGATGTAGTCTGTAAACATTAGTCCATGAACATTTTAAGTGCACAATTCTGAAACAGACACATATGACTAGGAAGTATTAGAAATAATACTGTGACGCCTAAGTCACAGTATTAAAAAAATAAGAAAAAGATAAAAAAGAATAAGAAAAATGCAGTTCTCTATATTCAAAAAGAAGGATAAATCTAAATCACAACCTTCATTGAAATCAATTTGAAAACCTCAAAGGGAATCATTTAGGATACAGAGAAAAGGAGGATACTTTGTGCCAAGGAGTCCTGTGTTAGTGCTAGGGATGGCGATTATAGATGGAAAATGATGGATGACTTAGAGGGAAGTATCAGAATGGCATGCTTAGGATGCAGCGGAGATAGAAAACTCACTCAACTACATCTACAAATGCACAACCATGCATCTATTTTAAAACCAAGAGTAGCTTTCTTTTAGAATTTTAAAGCTTATTTGACTTTTCATTTGTCTGTTTGTTAATTTTGGGTGGCATCAATGAACAGCAGTCAAAATATAAATAAAAAAGAAAAATCTTAATGTTATTATTAATTAATTATTATTACTTATTTAAAGAAAAAAAGTTTGAAGGAGTGGGTTCTGCAGGCTTAAAATAGTAAAAGAGAACATGTTAAACACAGAGAACCCTGACAACTCTTTAAAAAAAAAAAGAATGACAAATGTTTCTGCGTAACAAAATAATGATTAATGAAATAAATATTTATTTTAAACAATTTAAGATTTAGGATTTAGATTTTATGGGTGCTGGTGCTGAACCAGGACCCATAAACCCATACAGTACTCTGTGTGAGTCTGATCCAACTTTTATTGAAAGAACTAAATTCCAGAGGTTAGCAGCTAAAACCTCACCATTGTGGATTAAATACTCCCACATGACTATTAAAATTCTCCCAGGTATGTCTTGAAATATCCAGATGCTCCCTTGAATTTTACATTTCCAACAAAACTCATTATATTTCTATGAAGCCCATGAATTGCACATACATGTTTTTAAATTGAAATAAAAAAATGTGTAGCTTCCTTTTTTTCCCCCAGACTTCTACCCTGAATTATAAATTGTTAGTTAGCCAGAGACTAAAGTATTGAAACGGTGGTCTTTAGCTGTCAGTGCAGCACATTTGACCTTTTTAAGAGCTCCTCTTGTTCAAACATTTATACCTTTATAAGTAAAAATGAGAGATAAGAGTCTCAAAAAGCGTTTCCTCTTTTAAAGTTTTAAATCCAATATAATAGTACTGAAGGCTTCTGTTATCCTATTCTCTAAGAATAGTTCTGTCCTGCAGCACTCCTGGACTGCAATGTTTTTGGAAATATTTGTTTCACTGCACCTTTGAGCGGAAATGTGACCCCCGCTACATACTCAAAAACTTGCTAAAATTTGCACTCGCCTAGTATCCTATTTGGCGAAGAATAATTTGGAGCATAGTGAATAGCACTACTTTCCCACAAAAAATAACATGCGGGGAAACATCAAAGGGATCAAAACCTCCTGTTCACCTGTCGACATTTATACGTGACGTGAAATTTGGTGATTTTAATATTTTACATTGTGGGTGTGGATAGCAAAAATCCTCTGTTGCCGAATAAAGTCAAAAGTTTACTTTTGACAATTCTTCTAAAACTCATGGTGCCTACAGACCAAATGAGTTTCGCACGGAAGAGGTGGCCAGTTTCAACGTAAAGTCATTGGTTTAGATGCGAATTGAGGCTCCGCGGCGCAAATTGAGCGGCTGACGCGGCTGACCAGAGTAAAAAAAAAAAAAAATCTGAACTCTGGGGAGGTGGTTGCGTCTCCTCAACCAATCAGGGACTCAACTTCGGGGGCGTGATGTTTATAGTGACAGCGGGGAGAAAACATGCAATATGGTGGATCAATCCATAGTTCTCCTGAATGTCCCGGTTACTGTTGGGTGAAGGTGGGTTCACTCTAGAGAGTCCGTTGCAGGACCTATGGAGCTGTAGTGAACTCGCTCACTATGCCGGCTCCCGGGAGAGGAGCTCACGGCCAGACAGAGGACCGCTGCTGGATGGGAAAACAGTCTGCTCAGACCTCCTGAACTTTAGAATGTTTTTCTTATTTTCATTGAGACAATTATGAAAAAAGGTCCCCTCATTTTATTCTTGTTTTTATTTTTGCCATCTTATTTTTATGTGCCACAGTAAGCATTTGAACTCAGTCAGAGAGAGACGGAAACACCTCAGTTGCGACCATCAATCAGACACAACAGGAGAGAAACTCACTGGAGCTAAAGGGAGACTCTAACTGTTTTCATGAACCCAAACATGGAGACATGATTATTGATGTTTTTGTATTGTTCTTTGAAATAAATAAACCTGATCTCTGTGTCTCCCATGCCTTGTAAATGAGATAGACAGATGGAGCTCCGTGTAGCAATAAGGCTAAAATCATTAGCTGCTAGCTTCATGTAGCAATCAGGCCATGAACATTAGCTGCTAGTTCCATGTAGCAATCAGGCTACGAACATTAGCTGCCAGCTCCTACCACAAGCGAACGAGGCAGCGTTCGGGTTTAGGGAACACAGTTTTGGCCAAGCAGTGAATTCTCTGCGCGGCAAGAAAGGGGCGGGCAACGCGAATCGAGTTCGTTGTGAATGCACCTTTACACAGATCTGTTTGGCATTCCCAGGTGACCAAAGCATAAAATTGTTGCTTTGAAGATTAAACCAACATAAAAGTAACCCTTTTGATTTTTTTTTTTTCCTAAACTTTGCATGTGCAACTCTAAGTGACATGGCTCATACTTGTATATATCAGGGTGGGACAAGGATTGCAACAGACCAGGTGTGTAGAATGCCAGTGAGGGGAGTGTAGCAGCTGCTCAGCAAGTGAAGCAAACGCAGGTGACGAGGGTGGGTTGCACCTGTAAGCCAATGTAATACTGCTTGCAACTTAAATTTCTTTTGTTTTTACTATTTTCTGAAATTGGTGTGTTTTAGCTATTGTAGTTTACATTTTGTGGCCTTTGCTGAATAGTAATACAAAAAATAACAGGACAATTAAGCAAAGTAAAAAAAAATTATCATTGGAAAACAGACAAAAGAGCAATTAAAAAAAAAAAGGATGAAAAGCAACAATTCAACAAAAAAAACCATCAATTAATAAATTACATTAATTAAGATAAATGAGTAACACAACTGTGAGTAAATGCCAGTGCAAATAAATATTTTCTTCTTTTTTAATTTTTTAATACACTTGCTAGCATCATTTTAAAAGCAACAGGTGAATTAAAAGCTGCCCTCCACTGGGATGCAGGACTGTTTAAAAAACCAAAGCCCAGGGAAAAGAAATACAGAAACTCGGACAGAATCCTTCCCCTCGCCACCCACACACGTTTTTGATAACTTTGATTCATCCACTTATCCACATTATATTTTTTGCTTGTTACTGTTTTCATTTATTCCTGCCAGTTTTTAAAGTTATTCCCATTTTTTTAAAATAAGAGTTTAGGTGCCTTGATGATTTCCAAACCTCAGGCAGAGCAAATCAGCTCAACCATGAAGCTGCTCTGTGGTGGGAAGAAACTGCTAAGCTGCACTAATAACGTGCCCCTGAATATTTTAGACACAATTTATTTTTAATCCACTGGCTGGAAATTCGTGTGATTCAGTCCAATATTGTAGCCCCTGGAGGTGTTTCGTTTCTCATGCTTTTTTAATGACCACACTTCTGTCCATCCAGAGTGAGAGTGTGGAATGTGTATACTGGCCTATAATTGTAAGCGCAATGACATGGGAATTCAGTGGGATTTCAATTCAAAGATGGAATTTTGATTGAATTTGTAAGTTCTCAAAAACAAGGACTGAAAAGTTTCCGATTTTCCCTTGGATTAAGGTAGTTGATGAGTTTAAAGGTATTAAACGTATAAATCCTGACAGTATCCTGATCACACAGATATTAAAAAGCAAGGTATTCCAGAAAGAATGAAGAGTCAGTGCAAACAGTAACAAAGTCGCAAGAGCAACAGAACACTGTGACAAACATTAAAACTATGTTTGTTCAAAGCCATGAGTACATACATTACTCTGAACTGCAAGGCCGAACACCAGTTCTTACCCCAACCCTACGGCTTCTCTTTGCCCCTACATTTAGCCCTACAAACGGAGACATATGAAAAATAGTGGCTGTGTCCGAATTCATGCCCTAACCCCTAACTACTAAAAACTATATAGTGTGTCACTATATAGTGCTGGACTATGTAGTGCCCTGGATTTTAAAAGCATTTTGTACACCATGCTCACTACTTTTTGGTCGCTGTTCTTCTTCGGGTGTTGTTTATATCGCGGTGGACAAACAAGAGAATGATTGCATTACCGCCACCACCTGGTCTGGAGGTGAACTACTTTCACACGCCAATTATCATGTCGCTGGTTTGCCGAAGTAAAAACCTAATAAATGTAAACATATGACGGAGACAATTTATAAATGTACTGTGTTCTCATTCATTCATTTTTGGAATGAATGAATGTACTGTGTTCTGATGATAAAAACAACCTGGCTGGTTTATAAAAAAATAAAATTGCAAACATTTTGAGCAGAAACTTCCCGTTTTGCTCAGAAATTAACTGATAAATAACTAGTCCATTGCAATGTTTTTTTTCGCACAGCTGAGCCATATACAGGCTTGTGCGAGGTGGCACTTTTCTGTACTTCTTTCTTGTACTTTACTGAAAATACCTTTCCATATTAATCCTTCCATGTTCCTGTTGACAATAAATAAACTTTTTTTAGTCCAATCACACTGAAAATGATCTGCAATGAAGTATAGAGGCGAGTTGTAGCAGACGTCACAGATTACTCAGGGTTACACCATCTGCTGGGCAAGAGTTTAACAATTTTTTCCAACATTGGATTTTGATTTGATTCTGATTATTATATTTTATAATTACCTGTAACACTCTTGTGAGTTATTTTCTCTTTCTAGTCAAATCATATCAGCCTTCAACACAGAGTGTTTTAAATCATTTTATTTAAAAAAGATTTACAGCACACTCGTTTTTAACAAAAATACTTACTTTCATTTTTAAAAATAAACATGAAAATCCAAAAATCCAAACAAATAAATAGCATGAGCATTCATAAATACTTTTCTAAAATAAATGTAAGCCATCAGAATAAACAGAAACATTCAAAAATAAAACCTAATTTAACAAATACAATGATTAATGTTACATTTTACAAGGTCTTTCATGTCTCTGCTGCTTTGCCAACATAAAGGTGTCTGTTCTGGCCCTCTATGCTTACGGTCAGTCTGACACCAGACCGGATTTTGTGTTGACCCACTGAACCATAGGGCATCTGGTGGAGCAGCTTTGGGTTCCTCACGCTCTGGGGTTGGCACAGGAGACTGAGGTCCTGGTGTTCCTTTCCTGGCTGGCGTCTGGCACATCTTACCGTGTGTTAGCCATGACCTTTGACAAGCCACGCTCCACTGTGAGTGACATTGTCCACAGAACAGCAGACCACATCCTCCAGCTGATGAGCAGCGTCATGCTGGTCCACAGTGTGAATGAACTGCCAATAGTCGCTGCTGGTTTTGAGCAGCTCACTGGATCTGCTGCTTTCCAAAAGGTCGTGGGGAGCATCGATGTCTGCCACATAAGAATAAAGGCCCCCCAAAAAAGTGCAGCTTGTTATTGTAACAGGAAGCTTTTTCAGTCAATCCAAATGCAGGCTGTATGTGACTCTAATGCCACATTTTTAGATATTTTTGGTGGATGCCCAAATTCAGTCCATGATTCACGGGTTATACGTAACAGCTCAATTTTATAAAACACCCACCTGAAGGATTCATCATTTTGGGTGACAGTGGGCATCCCTGCATTGTGCATCCCATCACGCTACTGGCACCCTAAAGGGAACCCATGAGGAATGTGTCTGATCCTGTTACAGCCAACACCACGCCAGGGCACGCTCTGTGGTGGAGAGAACATTTGAGATGATGAAGACAAGATGGAGAGTAATATTTCTGGAGACATTGGAAGTAAAACCAACCTTTGCAAATACAATAATTCAGCTCCATTCTGCACCATCAGTGATGATCAGTCCATCAGTGAAGGGGTCTGCCAGCACTTGAAAAATTCATAACAATCTCGGATTTATAACTTTAGAATGTCATTTTAAAACAAGTCATCATTTACATTTAAATGTAAACTTCTGTGCTTCAGAGCACACCGTGTCAAGAAATGTGTTTCTCCTGCATGCACAGCGGGACACAGCTCTCCAACTGGCGGAGGGACACAGAACTTTAAGTCCTTCGTTCCTGCTGTTCAAAATTACCACAATTTGGACAACCCTACCCCTTCAAATACCCTTCAATTGATGGGTAGGTGAAACTGGGGGATACGGTAAGAATTCGGATTTGGCCCAACAGTCATCAATCTCATCTATTCTCATTATGGAAACACACGCTATGCATTTGTAATTTTCTGCATGTTTTAAAAGACAGCTATGAAAATGAAATGACAGAGTAGTTTTTTGTGATGCCATTCATTCTTTCTGTCAGGTATTTTTATTTTTTATGATGGCATGAATAATTCATGCAGTCAACATGCATTGCACTGCAGCAAAGCCTCTAATAAATCTTGCCATCTTATAAAACCAATGATCCAGCTCTAAAACACCCTTTTACTTCATTCTCCAACCATGTACATCCACAACCTGTCAAAACCTATACATTTTTATCCTTATCAGTTGCATTAATAAAGGTTGGAATCGTTTCTAGCTGTCATCGAGGTGTTGGGTACTCCCAGCACAGAAAAACAACCAATTACACAGCTGCTGTATGGACATTAACAGCTACAGTATATACATAACAACATGCGCTTTCTGACAATATACACTAGTCCAACAACCACCACAAATTTTCAAGGCCAAAGTGGTTGGTGTTGAACCACACAGCTTGCAGTTGAGTGGAGGGAAAGAGAAACAACATATGAAATCCTACAACCCAACAACCAACAACCCAGATCCTGGCTGCATCTCTGATCAGTGCTCTCCTTGTTGGAACTGCTAGCTTAGGCAGACAACCATGTCTAGGTAGGTTTGCAATTGTTCCATACTCCTTCCATTTGTGGATGATGGTCTGAACAGTGGTTCATGGGGTGTTCAAAGCTTGGTATAGCTTTTTATAGCCTAACCCTGCTTTAAATTTCTCCTCAACTTTATCCTTGACCTGTCTGGTGTAAAATGATCACCATAGGAAATGAATGGATACAGCACCCATCACAAAAAACACATTTCAAAAACACAATCCCAACTGAGAGAGTGAGCCACTCACAGGAAGTGCTGGGAGCTTCAGACTCCAAAAACACAACAAAGATAAGACAAGTTTTATGTCTGAGTTTGGAAGGTCCACTTTAACCTGAGATTCTCTGGACAGTCACGTGCAATAATTCACATGAGTTGAGTTTAGTCTTTGGGATTCCAGATATTTATTTTTTTATTTTACATTTTTCCTTGTTTAATACAATTTCAGGGCAAATTTGTAGTTTTGCTGCAATTTTTTATGTGTATTTTTTTATGTCTAACTCTCATTAAAGACTGCTTTGAGACATTGTTTACAACTGAAAATGTTGAATGTTAGACAGTGTTGAGTTCAAATTTGCTGATGAAAAATGTATTTGTATTTATTGAAGAGCAGTTAAAATAGACTGGTTAAGTTTGACTAATAAATACAAAGTAAGGATGGGAGATTCCTCTCTCTTGCCAGCACAGAGGTGCTGATGCATGCTTTTATTTTTAGTCGTTTAGAGTACTGTAATGCCCTGCTCTCTGAATTACCCAAAAATTCTCTCTCAAATTTGTAATTATTACAGAACTCAGCGGCACAAGTTCTGACGAGAACCAGGGGGCGGAACACATTAAACCCATTAGAAAATCGCTGCATTGGCTCCTGTGCGTTTCAGGATTGATTTTAATGTTCTCTTAATGGTGCTGGCACTGTGCGTGTGTGTGTGTGTGTGAGACAGAGAGAGAGACTGCAATGAAATGGTGATCCCTCCAAGGTGTGCTCTGGCTTGGCCAAAGATTGGCAAGATAACGCCAAGACTCCCCTCAGAAAAGTTGGTCAAATTGACATATGGAAGACGAGCCTTTAAGGCAAGAATATGTATGTCTACATATATGTATGTTAAAAAACAGAGCAAGCTGAAGAGCATTGTATTGTATTAGTTTCAATAGATTTATGACACAAATCTGT
This sequence comes from Oryzias celebensis, assembly GCA_014656515.1. Lineage (NCBI taxonomy): Eukaryota > Metazoa > Chordata > Actinopteri > Beloniformes > Adrianichthyidae > Oryzias > Oryzias celebensis. The sequence goes on from BNCR01000042.1 coordinate 267,132, forward strand.
TTATTCACTTGTTACAGATTCTTATTGCTGATGACTACTCTATAGTCAAGTCACTTTCAATATTACAAAGACTGTTTGTGGAAGTAGTTGAAATATCCTTTTGTTGGCCACTTGTTTGTTGGTGACAGGGAGAAAAGGTTGATGTTGCTATAGGCTTAAGGGTCTTATTGGGTAAAGCTGTGGGAGGAGGTTGGCAAGAGTCTAGAAACAGAAAAACCGCTGAGGAGCACCTGCCGTTTCAATCTGTTCCCTTCTACGAGAAAGCTCTTTGGCTTTAAACAGAGAGTGACCTGGGATTATAGTACTCAGTTCAAACATCCTTAGTTTGTTCATCTGCATACTATCAAATTGCATTGTCCAAACTAAAAAAAAATGCATTTACTGTGTCTTTTCTTACTAATAAACATTTTAAAAAAAGCACATTTATGCTCTGCTTTTTTCTTCATTTTATTTTTGTCACTAAGTAACTGAATTTGAATCTCAAGGGAAAAGACCAACCCTTTCTTTTATGTTGTATTTTCTAATGTCTTCAGCACTGAGACATATAAGTTGCGGTAAGTTTCGTAATAAACATATTATGTGAATGTCCACTGGGTCTCCTTGATAGTGGGCAATGACAGGTGAAATGACTTAATAGATCTGAGGCCAAAAAGATGTCAAAATGATCATGAAATAAATAAACATGTCCTTAAAAACCCACTATATATAACTTGGTCCATTTATTTCTACCCTGAGTTCACCATACCACGAGAGCTACAGTAAAAGGACTATTCCCGC